>VZZY01025719.1:54107-64331 GCA_013400335.1 Eurystomus gularis | reverse complement strand
TCATAAAAGCAAACTATCTACTATCTATCTATGGGTTTTCCATTCTGATTTTCTAGAGCTCAGATTATGTAGTGGTTTTTTTGTCTGAATTACTATTTGTGTAAAAAGAAAAACTAGATACTTGCAAACTAAAGAGACAATGTACTGTATATTGTGCAATAAACGTAACACTGCTCTTATGGGTAATAATGCACATGACCTGATACAGTAAGTCTGAAGTTTAATTCATTGTTTCTCCTGCTTCAATGGCTGGAACAAAGGATCAAAGGAAGGATGAATGAGAGAAGAAATTCTGCAGGATAAATCTGGCTAGCTACAGATCTCCATTCTTTCACCTTGTAAGCCCATATAGAACTCAGCAGGCATTTGACAGATGCTTATAGCAAGCAGTCCCATGGCGAATCATATCAAGGAGAGAAAAATTATGAATCAAAATAAGTTTGAATCCCTGAGGCTGGGAATAAAATGTTGTCTTCTCTCTTGAAATTATCAAATACAGATTTCATTCTGTCTCCTTCCTCTGCAGAACTGTCAGCACAACACTGCTGGTCACCACTGTGAGAGATGTGCACTGGGATTTTATGGCATTGTCCAAGGCTTTCCGGGTGACTGTCAGCCTTGCGCTTGTCCCCTATCCATTTCTAGTAACAAGTAAGTAAGCAAACCCATGATACGGAATTACCTCTCCAGAAAGCAAGAATTTTGTTTTGGGCTCACTGTGTCCTTTTTCAGCAGGCTACAGGGGAACTGCGTCATGTAAACCATACTAAAAAGTTCTACCTCTGCTAATTGATCTTCCTTTAAAAGTTGGAAATTGCTCCCTTGCTAATTTGTGATTAATAAATTAATAAGTGCTGGAAAATGCAGTGCTCAACAGATAATGAATGTGTGTTATAAAGGTATTCTCACAAATGAAGCTAGAGCACAACTCAAGTACAATATAGCCACAAGGGAGCTGTAAGAAGCCTTGTGCTCATATATTATGTTGGTATAAATGTGTTACATTGCCTTTCTTGCTCCACTGTGGAATTTATTGATTCCTTATTTAATGTTACATGAGTTTTAGGCAATTTGTGAAAGATAGAATAATTTAAAAGCAATATAGTTATTGCAGCATAAATTTTATTGGTTGCTTTATGCTAATGAGCCTTGCCACGATGTCTCTGCATGTGTTCCCAACAGATTATACTTTAGCACTTGAGATTTGTTTGTTGTTTTGCCGAAAAGCTTTTAATGATATTTGGAATCATACCACAGTACGGCTCTGAAAAGGTTTGTGTTTTATGATTGTTCTCATGAAAAGTTGGAAGTGTTCCTTAAAAACATTTTTTTTGTACTTTGTCTGACCTTTAGGATGTTTTGGTGAGTATTTCAGCCAGTATATTTGAGAAGTTGGTGTTTTTTTCTTCTTTTTTCTTTATTTTTTCATTTTGGGGTAGTCCGAGGTCTATTCTGAAGGAAGGAATCCCTTTCTTAAACATCAGTAGCTACACACATTTTGATCTTTCATCTTTGGCAGGTATTTTTAAGAAGACTTCCAAACCTCATAAATACCAAACTGAGAACAACCAAAACCATTATAAAAGGGGCTTACAGAAATACCCTTTATCTCAGAGAGCTATAATGTGGTCTTAACTGCAAGTTTTTCTGAGTTGTATCATTTTTCATGAATTTTTTTCTGTTACAACTTGATTATATGTTCTACCTACTAGTATCAAGAAAGGCTATTCAATTTGCTAAGAATGAGATTGACTAAGAAATTGAATTACTATCTCCTGATTTAAGTGTATTTACTTGTTTCAGACTAGGTGTTATTCACATCTCAGCTTTGCACATCAGTAAAAACACTGGAAAAAAAATGTTTTCTGTTACTAACTGGCAGTAGGAAGTGCTGAAAATATAATTTGATCCTATTTTTTTTCTGGGGCTTAAAAACCTTTGGTTGCCCAGAAATACATGTGTCAGATCAGAAAATGAGAAGGACTCTTTACCTGGGTAGTTATGGCACCCTGTTACAACAGATGTTGTCACAGTCTTTTGTGTCATGCTCACATAAAAGTGATCATGAGGCTTTTTTATTCAAAAGCCTTTGTAGGAGATAAGTGGATAGCACCTAATCTGAAATTAATAAATACACTTGATCATGAGATAGTCATCCAATTTCTTAGTGCTGTCAAGAGAAGAGTCAGATCTGAGCATGTCCAGAAACAAAACTA
This sequence comes from Eurystomus gularis, assembly GCA_013400335.1. Lineage (NCBI taxonomy): Eukaryota > Metazoa > Chordata > Aves > Coraciiformes > Coraciidae > Eurystomus > Eurystomus gularis. The sequence continues at coordinate 62,115 of VZZY01025719.1, read as the reverse complement.
CAGAACTGCTAGGGTTCTATAGAGCTGAATTCAGATGTCTCTAGATGTCATGCACAGGATTTCTACTTCTTTTAGCTGTAGGCATCAACAATTTTCATACATGTATAGTAAATGCAGGAACAGACAACTACACATCTCACCCATGTTAAAACTGAAGGTAACTGCCATTGGAGAGAGGGCAGGGGAGGAGATATTTCAAATGTGTGTATATGCCTGTCTTTGCATCTCCATTTTCCACTGCTGACATAAGATGCCTGAACAGTTGGCTTAGACTACACACCCAACTTTTAGATGGATAAGCCTAGGTGGGATAGATCAATTCCATAAAGGTACAGAATTAGGTGGAAACCGAGGGTATCGCACCTTGGATACGTGTGTGTTGTGCAGCTCACTGAAGCTTTTCAAGATACTATTAAGGAAAACATCTAAGTACCTATAACTATTGTGTGGTAGCTGAGTAATCATAATCTGCATGAAATACAGATACCGTTATGATTTCATGACTGACATGATAATATTTGTGAATTGGTATAGTGCAATTTTTTTCTTTGTGAAATTTTACAAAACTCTACTAAGGTTTTAAATACTGCTTTTATACTCCTGTACAGTCAGCCGTCAGCTTCAAACATGATGAGCTGAAAAAAACCAACAACACACCAGAGAGAATAAGTTGATCCTGGGTGTTTGGATCTATTTTTATAGAGTTGAAAATGTGTTGGATAATGAGTTTGTAAGTAATAGATCAATTTGTTTACATTTTTTTGCAAAGGTGTAGTTTTATATACTCATTCAGGCACTATTGATTTAATGCATTATAAGCAAGTTAGAGTAGGATGCTGACTGTACTGCACCAAGGAGCACCAGGGAGCTCTGGGCTCACTGCTAGCCACCTCTGTGCTTTCTAGCTCTTCTGGAAGAAAGAGCTGAAAGAGTTTTACAGTATTGCATCATTTTAATATTTAGTTGTGTTTCTTTTCCCCTACCTACACTTTTTGTATTTTAACTGTCTGTGCAAGCACTTACTGCACTAATATTCCAGAAACATGGTACTTTACACACTTCCCATAGATACACACTGGAGTCAGTAGTTATTCATGTATGTCATGGCTCAGCAAAAATAATCCAGTGTCTTCTATGATTAAAATACAATCCCTGACTGATCATGAAAAGAGGTAGCTTTTAGGTTTTTTTTTTCCCTCTGTAGGCCTATCTTTTCTCTTCAGTACATCTTTGAGAAGATCATCTGATGCTGCCTTTTTGGAAGACTCTACATGGCTATGTGTAAACTGTTCCCAGCCTATCTCCTTTTATTCAAACTAAAATTAAATCAGACTGGGAATGCTGTATGTTTGTTAGCTCAGGTTCTTTATCTCGTTTCACATCCTTCCCATTACTACCTTTTCTTGATCAATGTGAGTGACAGCACCATATGATCACACAAGCCCGCAGTATGGATTGTGTTGACTCCATCCCCTCTGGCATGACCCTCGTTGATTCCACCCTTTCAGCATTTGTCTAAATTGTGCCAGTATCACAGTGAGGCATTCACAAAATTCTTTAAATGAGGGATCTCCCACAGGTGCTTATAAACAAATAAGAAAATGCTGCTATTTACGTTAAAAGTGGATCTTAGCATGGGCCCTTCTGCACAGCTGACTAGAGTGAAATGATGCAATAGTGTGGAAAAAGTTTTTTATTTGCTTTTTTTTTAGTTTTAGCCCTTCTTGTGTTGTGGAAGGACCTAATGATTACCGGTGTACTGCATGCCCACCTGGATATGAAGGCCAGTACTGTGAAAGGTAGGATAAATGGAAAAAGGAGAAAGAGGGAAAATGAAAGGTGGGACACACAAAGAAATGAAGGAGAGCAATGTCCTTCAATACTATAAATACATATTTACTAGTGTTTAAATAACATGCCTTCAGATAAGTTATTTCTTCTTTATATGTTGTTAATGTACATTTTTATGTATACCCACTAAAAATTGATAATCAGTGTTATTTATATCACAGATATTGTCCTAGTCTTACTTTCTGATTTGTGGGATTTTTTTTTCCCCCCCNTTCCCCCCCCCCCCCCCCCGGGCCTCAGAAGTTAAAATGAAAGCCATTAAATGTATCTAGAATTAGATACCATGCTTATAGCATGTCTTGATGTCACGCATACCATTTGCTCTAGTGACTATTGTGTCCTCATGGGCACTGACTGAAAGATACTTACATATAAACTTATTAATGATCAAATTGCAAATTAATAACCTAAACAGCAGCTGTTGTCACATCCATAGCAATGCTATGGGATTAAGATAATCAAAATTAGCAAGTGTCTACTGTGAGATTTCACTTCTAATGCGAAACACAAATGGCTAGTGGGGAAAAAGAAAGATCTATACGCAAAACCTTGCTAATGTAGAAACCTTTTTTGTCATGGTATAATAGAAGTTATTAGGGATGTGGAATCGCTTTTCCGTACTCCTTCCATCCAGACAGTTCCATGTCCTAGTTAAAAGTTACTATCAGTTAGTTGGACAGTTTGCAACATTTCTCCCTCTACAAATCTGTACTGAGTTATAAAGCACCAGAGTTTTTTTAATGGCTCATGAATGAATGATCATATACATTTTGTTTACAATCTTGCTAATCATTCAAACGTGGTTTTGTATTTGCAATGTCTAGATGTTCTTCTGGCTACACAGGAAACCCACAGATTCCAGGAGGTTCCTGCCGGGAATGTGAGTGTGATCGTTATGGTTCCCTGCCTGTCCCCTGTGACCCTGTGACTGGACAGTGCACTTGCAAGCCTGGATTCACGGGGTGGAAGTGTGCTGGCTGTGAACATCGGCATGCGCGTGATGGCATGAAATGCATTTGTACGTATACTAATGTAATTCTGGAGAACTTTTTATTGTATTTGTCATATCTCAGAAACTGAACACTACTTGTGCATCAGTCACTTGTGTATTTCTTTGAAAGTAGTTGCCAAGTTTCTTACTACTTCGGCATTCTCCATTTTTTTCACAAGCATTGAGATGTTAGAAAAACTCTAAATATACTTTAGCATGCTCACTGAAAATTGACAACAAAGCTTGAGGGATTTCTTTATAGGAGTTTTTGAAGTCTGTAGTTTTGCTAAAGGTTGTCACTGCTGTTGTGACAATATTTGCTCTTAGTGAATTTTTCAGTGTCATCCTAAATGTTTAACCAGCAATTTCAGTGCTCTGTGCCATGAGTCACACAGAAAGTTTTTATTAAGGTTTCCTTGGTCATGTTGGTTCAACAACATGGAATTTGTAAGACATAAGGAATTACAGTACAATATATCCAGGAACAAAGAACTTTCTTTGTTTAAAATAGGAAACTAGTAGCCTAAAACACTAAGTTGCATTTTACAGTACTGGTATCTTTGCCCTGCCTTCAGTTTTTATGTACCAGGTGTCTTGTCTTTTATTATTGTTTGGAATTTTTTTCCATGAAATTGGATAGTATTTATTTTGAGCTCATAATCTTATTTCCTATGATACTGTACTTTTATGTCTTATCAAAAAAATTAAGGTAGCAAAACCTTTCTGGAACACTTAGTAAATCCTGACTGAATTAAGGCATTTTTCTCATTTCCGTCTCCATCAGCTGAGTAGGAACTAATTTTATTGTGATCTTTTTTTTTCCTCTCGAGGCCATCATTGTTCATTTTAAAGTGGAATACAGATACCGATCCAGTAAGACCACAGTATACAATATTTCTTAATCTGTGCATCTTTGAATATATTGGCAAAATGCAATGAACTGGCTTTAATGTTTTACCTGATTTTTATCTGTTACAGGACTTTAATTGGAGCTTTTTTTGTTTGTTTTGTCAGGGGATTTTTTTGGCCTGTGTGAGGGACATGTAACATCAAGGCAAGCAGATACTAAAATAGGCACCCTTTTTTTTTTTCACAGAATGCATTCTGTCTTTACCTCAATACCCAGAGGTGTACAGATCTCTAATATTAAAATCAGCTCAAGCCAATTGCAAACATTTTAAAAGCAAATTGAAAAAAATAAAGAAACAGAAGACATGCTAAAAATGGCTGAAGGTATCATATCAGTCAAGAATGAAATGTATGACTTTTTTTGAGTAGTTTAAGAGAAAGATGTTAGGCACGTAGGTTAAGTACTTTACAGCGCAGAATATTGTTTCACTCAGTTTAACGGTTGTGATCAGCTCTCAGAGAGTGATCAGGACTTGGCAGAACTAAGCTTCTGAATATGATTACTGAGTTCAGTGCTTTTGCATTAGTCCTGATTCCTAGGTACAACTCTTCTTTGAAAATGAATAGAGACGTTACTGGGAATATAGACATAAATACTTATATTTCTGTATTATGAATAATATGGCATTGGTACATTGATGAAAAGCTTCTTAAAGAAAAGTCTGCTTACGGGAAATACAGTTCTAATGTCCTGCAGTTTGATGCAGTTTAGGACTTAATTCTGAGCTATCATGTATCTTAAGCTGTGTGTTAAAATTTGGAAAATGAATGCAAATAGGGTAAATAGCTACTTTGCTGAAATATCTACACTTTGGATTCCATTTTTCAGCCTACGTGCCAGGAAGAATTGTAATCACAAGTTAAGTCCACAAGTGTTACTGCTACAAAATTTTTTAAAAAGGACTGTGTTTTCCAGAGCGTCATCTAAGCAAAAATGACTGGATTTTTCAACATCCTGAGTACGTGCTACATTATTTCTAGGACTAGTGAAAGTTTTCAGTCTCAGGCACTGCTTAGTATGTTTTTTTACTGATCATTTACCTCATGAGTATTCTGAAGAGTCTTTTGGATATCCAGGATGGCAGAGTTTCTTTGTACAAGATAGCTTAAGAGCAAGTTTTCATTTGTAGTGATTTTTCAATTTCTCAATCAGACTATTTCATTGTATGGATAACAAGGTTAAAGATCCTCGCTATGAATGGGAAAAGCTATGTGCAGGCAAATCAAATTTTCCATCTTTTTCTTTGAAAGATGTGGTTTGCTATAATCTCTGATTTACCTTGTGACATATGCATGTGCCGGTGTTGAAATGTATCTACGCTACCTGTAGTGGCATCTTTACTTTAACTAGATAATCAGTTTTCACCATAAAAACAGTCCTTTGCATGTTCATAGGGACACTTCATGTCATTGCTAGAATCACATAGTCACAGAGTCATTATGGTTGGAAAGGACCTCCAGGGTCATCAAGTCCAACCTTTGTCCTAGCATCTCTCTAATCACTACACCATATCCTCAAGTGCCACATCTATTCTTTCTTTAAACACCTCCAGGGATGGTGACTCCACCACCTCCCTGGGCAGTCCATTCCAGTGCCTAACTACCCTACCTAGTGAGGAATCAAGTGAAAAGATTTATTTCCTTTAGTCATAAAAATAGGAACAACCTATAGCAGGGGTCTTCAAACTACGGCCCGCGGACCGGATACGGCATTCTTTTTCCTGTTTTTTTGTGCACTACTACAAATAAAATATGTGCAGTGTGCATAGGAATTCGTTCATTTTTTTCCAAACTATAGTCCGGCCCCCGACAGTGTCAGAGGGACACTGAACCGGCCCCATGTTTAAAAAGTTTGAGGACCCCTGACCTATAGGAACAGATAGGAGGTACTTTCAATCTCAGCTATCACAGAAACTAGTCTGTTAGTGTTAACAGCGCATTGATAACATCCATGTCATAAACTGCAAAACCTACAATTAAATATTTCAGTAGACGCTTTATGCCTATTTCCTCTCACTATATGATTTTTCCTTTGTTTAAATGTTCCTCAACTCCCATATTACTCCAAACCTGCCTTTGCTAATGCCGGGCAATATCCCTGACATGGTAGAAAACCAGCCTGATCAGTGCAGGGGCTGTGGCAGACAAAGGGAGTGTGGCAAGCATTGACTTGGTGGGACTTTGCCCACGGATAACACTGCTTAGTATGTCACAGGCTTCAGAGTACCACTGTTTTCTTCTGATAGAGATGCATTGCTGCAGCCTCTAGTGTGCTTTAATAGTCATTGTCCTGTCAAAGAGCTATTAGAGACACCTTTTAGGGAAACCCAGAGTTTTCCTTCCTTACTACCAGAACATTTATCTGTTCCAATCTGACTTTAATGAAGCTGAGAATTTGGTCCTGTATGCAATATGCTTTTACTTTTGTGTATCTGCCACTTCCAAAATACTCAGTAAATTCCCTTCTGACTGGCTACAGTTGTAATGAAACTGTAATAGTAATTATAATAGTGATTAAGTACTCTTAATATACAAAAAAATTAATGCCATATGCAGAATCCTGTTTGCATTTAGTATTTCAAATGAGCTGTATGCCTGTATCTACTTTTGTTCATTTGTAGAGATCCATTGCAAATATTGCTGTTGCTATTGCATTGTACTTGTCAGAAGTGTGAAGAACCCCTAGTTTGGTGGTAAAATGGTCTAGCCTAAAGAAAATGCATGCAAATACAATCACCTGTGTTTGAAAAAAAATTCTTCTAAGTAATTTAAAACACAGTGTGATTAAGCTGTCCAATGTTAGGATGTTATAGTTGATATTTAGGAAAGTGAAAAATTATTTTGAAAATTTAGTAAGGAATAACCATTTAAATAATGAATTTTTGCAAATTCACTAAAAGGTCACCACACAGTATGACATGAAAGCCAAATAATGCATATTTAAATCCAGATAGAGAGATATTTTATCCATGATATTGTAATGTATTATTGTTTAAATATAACATTTATGGTTAACATGTCCCGTATTGTAAGTATTGTAAAGTACTGTAAAGATTTTACAGTCAAAATTTGCAGTGAAAAAACAGAGAAAAAATGGTAGGTAGAGCCTGCACGTTCATCTCTATTTCTGAGACAGATGAAAATCTGTTTTACCAGGTTCTTCCTACTTTTTTTGGTAACGTGTCATTTTTCAGTTGCTCAGTTCACGCCACTTTTCAGTGCTGTGTTATAATACTTGTATTTTAGAAAGCTACAGCTACAGTGGAAAGACAATATTTTTTTTAAAGCCACTGTACAAAGGGGAAGAATTTGATTACTGCTAAATAGCAATGGAAATACAATTACAGGTGAATGGCACAGACATAATTCACTTCCTGTTATATTCCTAGAACAATGTTGTTTTCTCCAGAATGCCATGAGAGAATGGAAAATGGTATTGGAAAAGTAGATTTCTTAAATAAGTAATACAAAAGCTTGAGTAGTCTACTACATATCATAAAAATTTTTTGCATTAGTACAGTGAATAACAGTCAATAAATTGACCATGTAGGTTGTCGTGCAGATTCTCATAATACTCTGCTGATTAAGACTTTCTTGTAATTTTGGTCTGAAGTAATCTAATTCTTAGGCTCACTTTCCCTTCTCTTTTGAAACAGTCAGTAGCCAATAAGAAAATTAGTGATGATTGCAAACTAATTTTAATAATGCTGCCATCCTTGTATGCTGTCAAATATGACAAAAGTTCTCTAAGTCTTCTCTAATGCTTGCACATTTTTATTTTTATTTGTAACTGCAAATTAATTGTCCTCTAAATGATTGATGTCCCCTTATGCATCACTCACTTTTACTGCAACAAATATATCTCAATGTTTATTCTGCTGAAAGTTGTCAGCTGACAATTGCTGACTGGTCTATAATCACTGCAATATTGAAGATATATATTTTCTGTTTTCTTAGTTAAACCCCCCTGCACCAATCCAAAACACAGCTGAGTTGTGTGATGAACAGGAGCAGCCTTTCCTCAGTTCCTCTGACCCAGCATGCTCAGGCAGACTGAGATCATTAGCATTTTCTTGATTCATATTTTATACACACCAGAAATATGTAAACAAGCCAAAGCATTTATTGTTCCCTCCTCATCCTTCCCAAAGAGCTTTGACCTTACTAAGCTGAACTGGAAAGAAAGAGCTACAAGGGGTTTGGATCAAGCCTGTAGCAATCATGCATTTTCTTAGATTAGTATTCTTGTGTATTTTT
>VZZY01025719.1:0-54009 GCA_013400335.1 Eurystomus gularis | reverse complement strand
GGGGGGGGAGGGAGGAAGATCCTAACAAGAATTTCAGGGCTTTATTGTTAAACATATGACAAGTCAGAAGTCATCTTCTGGATGCTTTCAGAGCACCAGTCATAACTACAATGGGGACTTGAAAAAAATTTGGCTTCAATATTTTGAGCTGCGTTGCAACACAAACTGCAAAACTTTCCTCAGATGTGTGCTTCTGTCACAGATGTTCCTTGAGGTCAACAAAAAATGTAAATGTAAAGAATTGGTGTGGTTCTGCTGTACAATGTTAACAGGACACAGGAAGCAATCATGACACAGAGAGATCAAACAGATATTTCATTGTTAGGAACTTTTCTTTATTTCAATCTTGTGAAAAAAATGGACTTCCAGCCCTGCTGCAGTTAACAAACTTAGATCTTTATGAATTTCAATATTCAATAGTGGTAGAAGGAGAAAATGATATAATCAGATTCCTTTAATACCAGGTCTTGGACACTTGAATATTGTACTGTAAGTAGACTGGTGCTTCCTATGAGAGGGAGTTTTTCCCAGCTGCCACTCAATTATGCACTCAGAAGAAGAACAAGGGAGCTCCTAGCCACTGGTCCTGACAAAATAAGGGTTTTCCCTCTGAAACAGAGAATAGTTCCATGATCTCAGCCCTTCCAAATTCAGAACTGACAGAGATGTTGTCTCTTTCAGAGGCAGTTCTTAAAGAATCTGTGAAAAGATGCATTTCCTAGGTCCTACACAGTTCTTAATTCATCAGGAGCTGCTATCTTCTTATCACAAGTCTTCACAGAGTGAGCTGAAAACAAAGATACTATGTGTAACACCACATCTATGAAGCCTTGGACTAGCTTATGCTATGTTCTGAGTTTAACAGAAGTTGTTAACTCTGACGCATGGCAGAGCTCTAAGAATTAAGACAGCTGTGCTGGACAGCTGCTTCACCGTCTGCGTGAACTCAATAAGGAATGAGCACCCCTAACTGGCCTAGAAGCTGCTAAGCTATCAGTTTTCTCCCTTTTTTTGATGCATGAGCTCCTATTGAGTTTAGACGCACACCCACAAATGTCTTTCACCCAACTCAAGCACTGTAAAAACCTAATTAGTACTGGTATGTATCAGAACCAGTAAATAAGGCTTTTTAAATAATGAAAATCAGACATAAACCTGAATTGGTACTTTAGACCTTGATTTTGGAGATATATTGATGATGCAAACTCCTTGAAACCAGCAGCAGTGGCAAGGATGCTTTCAGTTCTTTACTGGGGTTCTGTTTTGGGGCAAAGAAGGGCTTGTTTATTATTTGGTGTGAGACCAGTGCCAAAATGGGGAAACAGCCAACAGATTAATGAGCCTAACAGTAGTTCAAAACTTTATTGTGAAGCAACGGGAAACTAGTGCTGAAGAATCACCAACTATCATAGAATACTAGCTCAGATATTGCATGCTTGCCTTTAAACTAGAAGCTATCATAACACAGTCTTCTGAATCTTAACAGCAATTAATGTAACAAAGTAAAACTGTGTTAGACAGTAACTCAGTTGGAGGAACATGCTGTGCTTCAGACACGTGATTCCTTTATTGTGCGTTATCTTCTCTTTGTAAGGTGGAGTAAGTGGTTAGATGTGCATAAACTTAGTGTCTTTTATTACTTGAGCAATGATTTAAAAAATAAATTCTTTGGCATGTATACTTTGGACATACTTCTTACAAGAGACAAGTTAAAATCCTTACTTATTGAGCATGGGAAAGTGTGGTGAAAATGGAAAATTCAGTAATTTGTATTAATTGCTTGCTGAGCTATTGAAATATTGACTGCATGATTTGCCTCTTACATGCTTGCACTGCTGTAATGATTAGAATTTAGTGCTGCTTCTGTTAATATTAGACACAAATTTATCCTGACAGTTTTATAGATAGACACAGAAATATTTTGTCTTGCAAAGTATAATCATGCTCTTGAAATATTTCTTATAGCTACAGTACATTTTAGACTGTATTGAAGTAGTTGAGTCCTGTCTCATCTACTCCGCTGTCCTCACTTGATGTAGTTCCTCTTTTCAACCTGATTGTTGTTCAAGAGGTATTAATTTATACTGAATGCTCACTTATCAGTTGTTTGCTCATTGAGCATACTTCATCTCTTCATAAGCTGTTCATTCTTTTCTTATTGGCGTGAATTGAGTTTGTCTTTAACACATAGCAAATTTTTAGCATTTTAATACCAACCACTGACAATTTTGAGGGTGAACAGATTTAGCTTGTTTCATAAGTGAAATAATGTATCAGAAAAAAGAAATAGATAACAGACAAGCAAAACCAACTCCTTTCAGGTCTGAGATCACTTATTTGCTTCTCAAAATGATTAGCAGGTCTACTTAATTTCTTGACCAGCTACAGAACAGGTGTTTGTTATATAAAACATTCTGTTGGTTGTAAATCTTGCTTTTCCTTTAATTCTCTCAAACTTCAAAAGCAAACACAGCAGACAACAAGAACTGGGATAGTAATAAGATTTTGTTGTTTTTTTATTATTATTATTTCACATAGAAACTTAAATCAGAATGTATCATGCCCGCAGTTAACAAATGCAGAGAAGTTCCAGTGTGGTTCGGCTTATGTAACAAAATACTGTGAAAAGGGGGGAAGAAGTCTGCAAATGGAAGCAATGAAAATGCAAAAGGAAGTCTTAAAATAACAGTATCTAGTTTACTGTGCTAATCCAGCATCTATCTTGTCTCCTTTTTGTTTCATAGTGTATTAAACTAGTATTCATTCTTCTTCTTTTCTCTGTATTTAACTCAACTCCCTGCTGTATTGAATAGCAAACGTGCAGAATAAGAGCAGGGTTTAGATAACAGAAACCTTTAAAGAACAGAAAAGATTTCATCTACATGAAGAATAGATTTCAGGAGAAAAAATGTAATCCTCTGTTGAAAATTACTTCTCTTTTTCTACAGAAACATACATGTTATTTAGTGATTTTTATTTTTTTTAGCCATGGAGCTGCCTTGGATTGTTGCAGAAATAAACAATTACGTATTTGTAAAACTTTAGGTACAACCCTCCATGTCTCTTAACATCACTAGTTTGCTCCATCTCCTGAGAAACTGTTTAGGTTTGCCAGTTGTGTGTGTAGCATCTTTATGCAGGGAAACAGAAAGGCATTCCTGCAGCTCTGTTGTAAATGATGAAGGATTTCCCTGTCTGCAGGTTAAATTATACAAGACTTTAAGGTTATGAGATTTTCCTGTGATAGTTAATAGAAAGCAAAGAGTGGGGGGAAATGCGAACTCCTTTTGGTATATGCAGCACACTTCTGTATTTTTCATGCTAAAGAGTATTTGCAAGAAAGGAGGCATACCTGAAAAACTTACAAGCTGGTTAGGGAAAAGCATTTCTTAAAAGAAAACTGTAATTGTTTTTACCTGGACTCTTTCTACTGTCTGCATTACAAGTTTAGCTTGCTTGGCCATGTGATTATATTATTATAAAGAATGTAAATTGAAAGATTTCTTTAGGGATTTTTTTAATGTTCAAATCCACAGGCATACTATACCTCTCAAAGTGCTCCTTAGATTTTCCAAATTAAGTGTCCACTTTTCTCAACTACATCCAATTGCTTGTCTAATTTAGGATTTTATATTGGCTAGTCAATGATGAAAAATGTTAATGATCTAATGATCTCCTCTTTTTGTGAGGTAAGCCTACCAGTTTTACTCTTCATGTTTTGTATTAAACTGTCCCATTACCAAGTCCCAAGCAATAAGGTCTTTCCTCTTCCCTAGTTGTTTCCATTTTTTCTCGTTTGCTTTTGGGGCAAATTAACTCAAATTAGTGTTAGCTCTCACAGAATTGTACGTCTGCCATAAAACTTCTAAATCAAACAGTGAGAATAAATAAGCTTTGCTGTTATTCCCCCAGCTTGTGATGATGAATGCACAGGACTCCTTCTCAGTGACCTGGATCGGCTCAACCAAATGATCCTGAGTGTTAACCTTAGTGGTCCACTGCCTGCTCCATATGAAATGTTGCATGGATTTGAGAACATGACACAAGAATTAAAGGTATGTTCACTGTGTTCACATACATAAATAACAGGGCTTCAGTACAACTGTACTTGAATCTCTTCAAACATACAGCCATGAGTGGGTTCAGGAAAGAAGAAAAATTCAATGTTTAATTACTTGAAGCTTGCTTTGTTTGATAAATAGTTGTTACAGTTATTTATTTTGACAAATCTTACAGCAGTGATTTCTGTACATGTATGTGAGGAATTAAACTGCAGACATAGAAAAAGTGAAGTTGCATACAAATACAATGATGTTTGTGCTGGTGGTCTATAAAGCAATTATGTGTTTTATATACTGTATGTTCCCTACCATACTTAGAGGTTCTCCACTAAACTATGCAAAGCCGTCAAGATTCCTGGGAAAAGTATGTTGGATGTATGTGACACAAGAGTCAGTGACCAAAGGGAGTTGCATGCTGTAATGAAAAGGCAATGTTTTATGCTTCTTCTCTATGATATTTGGAAGCACCGAGATCCATTAAACACAGATTTTCATTCTCCCTCCTCTCTTCCCCAACAGCACTTGCTTTCACCTCAGCGAGCACCAGAGAGACTTCTTCAGCTAGCACAAGAAAATCTGGATACGCTGGTGACAGAAATGGATGAACTACTGACAAGAGTAAGTCTATGATCACATTGGGGTATATGGGTTTGGTTAAAGCTGCATAATGACAGAAGTCTTCTGAATATGAATTAAACATGAATGAATAGATGAATTATAAGATGCTTCTCAGTCTCAGTGTTTGAAATGGCAGTAAGTCCTCTAACAACCTTTTTGTGAGCCAATATATTGAGATATATTTTCTGCAAAACTTTGTAACAGTGTAAGGACACTTTTTAATGCTCTTACATAGCACCCAAGAATAAGCTTATTTGGAAAAGTTGACAGTAAAGGAAAGAGAGTTCTTGATATAGCATTTATGGGCTTTCTAATGACTTCAGCTACAGGTTGTGTTGGCAACAAAACCATGGGATTACCATACAGTTTCTCACATGTCTGGATTTTGACTGACTGAGGCTTTTGGAAACTGAACTACTTGTTTCCTTCCTTTTCTTCTGAACGTTAGTACTGTCTCTGATAAGGCTACCTGCAACATCACCTCATCATATTCCCTTTCAAATCTCCTGAGTCTGACTGTCTCAAGATAGTTCCCAGCCTGTTTCTCATTTAAGATTGCCTGTTGCAATACAAGTATCTTGGCTTCATTCAGAGACACTTAGTGCCCAATCATCTCAAGCACGTTATAGGAAAAATTTTGCTGTTTTGCAGTTTCATGGTCTATTTTGGGTTATCTGTTGTATTGACTTGTTTCTCCAGGAGATGTAAAGCAAATGGTAGCCTAGCCTGATTCACTTATTTTAAAGAAATTTTATAGCAAGGCAATTGAAGTCCTAGTTTAACAAATAACAAGTTCTGAATAAGAGTCAGTGGATTAAGTAATTGAAATGGGGACAATATTTAAAGGAAGAATTCAAATACATGCATGAGATGTCTGAATTTAGTTAAATATGTGTTCATATTTCATTTTTGACATTAGTGATAGTCTTCTGGATTTCAGTCGGTGTGCTATTTACTTTTATGATTAGGAAATTTTTATTTTGATATAGACCTTATTTTGGGCAGTAAAAGACATTGTCTAAGAAAATAATACAAATTGTGCCACCTAGTGGGAAAAAGTAGGGAAATGGACCAGCCGCAATAATAATACAACTGTCCAAAGTATATTCGTATGAAGAATTAACAAATATCATGTTCGTGAGTTGTGTTCCCCTGCATTGAAATAGCCAAATAAGAAAGACGTGGGTTACTGTACTGATGAATATACACCTGAGAGAATTTACCTAAACCCTGTACAGTTTTATCATGCTGTCTAAAGTTGTTCATGGCTTACAGAACCAAAATTCTCAGAGAAACTGGTTTGTTTGTGTGCATTATATTCAATTTTGAAAAAAAAAAATAATAGAAATAATGGCTAGTGGATATCCGTAGTGTGTGTGTCTATACACCCCCCCACACCACCATACATAGTTATCTATCTATCTATACATACCCTTCTTGTGAGTATAAAGAAAGCTTGTTTTTTCACTTCTGTTTGATCTTTTCTTTTTCTACCAGAAATAACTTTGGTAGTTTAAATCTAAGTGGATTTTTAACTCATGGTAGCCCTATAAGCAGGGGATATTATATTTTTGTATTAAGATTTCTCGATCTTATGCTAAGACATTTTTGTTTTCCTTTGCATAGCTGCTCTGTGTAGTATCCTTTTCAAATTGCTCCCACCAATAAAATACATTTTAATCTCCCATTGGGATGACCTAAAATAATGTTGCAAGTTCTCACCTTCTGTAGACTAGACCTGGAAGGAAAAGTATTGAAGGTCTGCTCTTAGGGGAGGCACTGTGGTGGTCAGATTACCACCGCTTCCCTCTCTGCAGTTTTCTATTCTTCTAATCTAAGTAGCAGTATAATTTCCAGTTATCCTTACAAAATGAAGTTAACTGGATTGCAGTTGTTCTTTTTAAATTTGGGGATTGGCAGCTTTCTCTTTCTGTATTTGTAAATAGGAGTAATGTCCCAAAAAAGAAGAGTGAATTTTGAGGTTGTGTGTTCGAGTCTCATTTCTAAGTGAAGACGTAGCTGATAACCACATAATGGCTAAAACTTGGAGGACACGGTACAACCATAGATAGCAAGTTTTTCCCTGCATCTGTTCTGCAGGCTTAGTGAATTTTCAAAGTGGAACCAGTAGTGATGAAGAAAAAAGTTGATTAGGATTGGTGAGAAGTCTATTTCCATGGGAAAAATATAAATCTATTTTAAGAGAAAACGTAGAAGACAATAGTATTTAGTCACTAAAAGACCTTTGGGGCTTTTGCTTCCTCGTGGTCTCCTTTCAAACCAGTGATCTCTTACATCAGTGCAGCACTCTTTTTTTCTCCTTTTCTGTCATATTCTTTCCTTCATTCAAACTGCCATACAGAAGATCCTCACACCTTTCTCACACTACATTCTTAGATGTTTGCATGCACATTTCTACATCTACCACCAGTGGCAGACCTCAGACCCTTCACTTCCTTTCAGTTCACTACTTTTAGTCAAAACCCCTTCTTACCTTCCAATTAGGTAACTTCAAGAAAGCCTTCAAGATCAGAATCACTCATCTTGGTTGAAATGCTTCTTTTGACTTTGTAAACTTTTTCATTTCTCCCATACCACTGAATTTCTCAAGCTCAGAAATTTCTGGAAGTAGTGGCAGAGGCAACTTAGTTTGCAATAGTTGGAAGCATTTGGAGGGAGAGCCCAGAACTTCCATTAGTACAGTGAAGTCTATGTTTCGTTCTCCTTCTGTGGTCTGCAGCTCACTAGCTGGAGAAATTCCTTCAGGGCTCACCTCCGGATGCCATCCAGAGGGATTTGTTCTGGCTTGATTAAGACCTCAGACTAAACACACTAACAAAACCAAAACAAAAATGTGTACATAATTGCTAATACTTAGTAATAGTCTAAGTTTCTGAGTGGCTAATAGTCTTCAGATTGGGACAAGGCCTTCCATGGAACCTTCATTGCTCTGTATAAACATCACCAAAGCAGGTTCACTTATTGTCTTGAAGATTCATTCCAAACGCTTGTTCTGGGTCCAGTCTGCCTGACCCTTATTGTTCCCCCAGAAAGAATTTGTTGTGCCTGTTTAAACTGTTAGGGGATGCTGAAGACTGACCTTATAGAGATGGTAAGCTGTAATAAACTGAATATATAGAAAATGTGTAGAACTTTATTAACAAATGCAAACGTTTAGTTAGCTATGGAACGGCTAGGTACAGTGTGAAGGATGTTTGCCATTTAACTTGGTTTACGGAGTTAAAGCTAGGCAAGATAATGAGGCAAAAGGTTATTTTTCAGCAAAGCAAATATTATGGCAAAATATAGAAAGCCTTCAGTGGAGCTGAACGGGATTTCAGTACTAAAAAGAACTGTCACTAAGAGGAAATGAAAACTGTTCAATGACAGATTAATGTGCACAAAAATGCAGTACATGCCATTCAGTTATAAATATTGGCCAGCTGGAATTAACAGGAGTGTGGAAAAAGTAATCAAAAGTAAGAAAAGTATATGTAAGTTATAAAACATCTGTAGTAAAGGACTTAGGAATATTATAGAACATAATAAAAGTGAATGTGAAAATTCCAAGCAAATAAAACCCAAAGAATAAAAGGCTGATGATTGTTGAGGATTTGACAATAAATAAGAAGATAGCTCTTAATTACATGAAGAAAGAAATAACATCAGAAATGCCAGGCTGGGTTAGAGCAGTGGTCCACCAAAAACATTTGTATTTTTGCCTTTTTTCTATCCGAATTGTCTCTTACAGCTGATTGTGACAATATATTAGTTCTGTATCCAGGCAGGTAAAAGCGTTTTGTGAATCTTAGAGGCAGTAACCAATAGCATGAATAAAGTGATATGAATGTGAAAATCCATATTCTTCTACTGATAATAGGGATAATAGAAACAACTCCCCTCAGTCAGTATGGGTTCTTAATTCTTCCTGTATAATTCTATTTACCTGAACTATTTTCATATAAATTACTTTCAGAGTAACTGCTCTGAAGTAAACCAAAACTGTAAGAGGTATGATAATGCCAGGGATTTCATTTTAAAAACTCAGCTGTCCTGAGGTACTTTGAGGGCTTCCATCTAGAAGCTAATTAGGCAAAAAATAAATGTGTTAAGTGATGCTATTTCTCTTTGACTATTAATGAAAAGTGTGGGGAGGTTTTATAACTGAGAAAACAATTTGTAGAGCTCAAGTCTGGGAAACCCTAAGCTCATTTTGAATTATTGACATTCTAGCCTTTTCTCAGAGATTGTAAAGATCATAATGCCCTACTTTGAGACATTTCTTGGGAATGCAATCCCCAAAGAAAAAAAAAATGGGGCTTTTTGCTTTACAACACAGTTTGACAAGCTTTGTTGCTTGAAATAGTCAACTTCTTTGTAATAAAAATGAGTCCATTTTGTATATAGGGACCTCAAGAGCTAAGTAGAATGTCTTAAGATCATTCCTTTCCTCAGTATGCTTTTCAGGTCTGCAGCAGATATATGTCTTCCTCCTGCTGCTGCTGCTGTGATCCAATAAAATTATAAAGCATTTAGTTACACAAAGCTAAAATTTTACTGAGCGCCCCAATATGTTATAAACAAACAACTTCAAGCATTAGAGCTGAAAGAAAACAACTTTTTTTCTCTCTCTCTGTTTAATTAATGTATTGATTTGAAATTCTTCTTGCTTGTTGGCATGAACTGTCTCTTTGAGAATGCCTCTGGAGAGGAAGCAAAGAGGTCATGATATCTGCTGCACTTTGTCAATAGAAAAGTGCACAGTTGTGAAAGTATGGGGAGTATTCCCTGAAGAATCTATTAAAAGGTTCCAAACAATGTTTCTTTAAGCAAATTCAGTGAATAGTTTCATGCTGTCTCCCTCTGTGAGCTGTTGCACACAACTAGGGTTTCTAAGAAACTAAAATAAAGCTTTTCAATTTCCATTTAAAGGAAAAGGTAATAAAATTTAATTGTGTACTTGAACAAAGCATGTCATTTCCCATGCATCTGATCAATAATTCATTGATTGCCTTTTGCCTGAGGAAAGTTTTGTATATAGATTCAGCCAGTAGGAATATCCCATAGTGCAGCCTTGTCCTGTTTATTAATTATACTTCTCCTGAATTTGGATCACTAGGCTACCAAGGTGACGGCAGATGGTGAGCAAACCAGGCAGGATGCTGAGAGGACTAATGACAGAGCGAAATCTCTTGGACAGTTCGTCAAAGGCATTCTCCAAGCTGCTGAAGGTATTTGAAAAAGAAAAATATGCCAATTGTTTCTCAAGAAAAGTGAAGGATAGTGGGGAAGAGGGTCTGAGAGACAGTGAGGAAGAATTTATTCACTGAGAAATATCATGTGCTTTAAGTGTTCAGTGAAGAAACTATGGTCAACTATCTTCCGACTTTTTCCAATCTACAGATGCAGTTTATATAAAAAGTTAGTGTATTGGTGATTTTGAACAAAGACTAGCAGAGTATTGAATATGTTCCTTGAGGATTCTTGCAGTTATTTGAAGAAAAGCTGTTATGATGAAAACTTGTGATGTAATTTTAGCACTTGGTACATTAACACTTCATCTTAATTCCCCAAAATTACTTCAAAAATACATGATTATCTGCTGCTAATGAACATCTGCTGCTTGAAATTTGCAAATGACTCCTAACCCTACCTAAGTGGTGGCATGGAGCCAACTGTCTTCTACAAGCTGTTTCACTGTACTTAAAATGCAGTAAAGACTTTTGAGCAAAGGTATTGTAGATGGCTTTGAGAAGCAAGACTTATGTACTTCATGAAGCTACTAAATAATATAATGGCTGAAAAATATGACAATGATTGGCAATCACAGGCAGGTTTTTTACTTGAAATATACTGATCATTTCTTTCTTCCTCAAAACTGCCACTATAATACTGATTTCAGTAGTTATGCTTCTGGAGACCTGTTTCATTGGAAGGGAAAGCTTCCACTTTTGTCCAAGTGCCATAAAATACATTTGATATTGCCTTTCATGTAACATATCCCTGTACATGCCCTGTAGCTGAACTGAACACCAACTTAGGGTATATTTAGGACATGCAACTTTGACACATAATAAATGTGGGAAAAGCAACAAGTAAGTTTTCAAGAATTTTTTAAAAGAAAAGAGCAGGTTCCTCATTTTTTAAGATTAATTTGGGATGACATGGGCTAAATGAAATTTTTGCTCCACAAAGCTTATGTACAGTGTTTGTAACGCAAACAGTGGTTCCCTCAAGCAGGTTTTGCAATAGGAAGTACAGAGTTAGAAGACATGGAGGAGGTGAAATAAATTTATGCAGTATCTTAGAAGTAGACAAAGGCTTTAAAATCAATGTGTTTGCCTTGTGGCCAAGTTAACATTTTAAGAATAGATGAAATACAGGATCATAACCCTCCTGGGCTGCTGCATCTACTCCCCTGCTACTTTCTAACCCTCATCTTCAAAGTAGTTTCCACAAATACACACAGTCTGAATAGGAGGCAGTTTCAGAACTTTTCATAACTACAAACCTTCTCATATCTAGCTAAAAATATTCGTGTTTAGTTTATCCTTGTGTTCTTTTGCCAAACTTGTCTTTAGTTCAAATGTTTCTTTTTCCTCTCCTAGTGCTTCTCCTCCTTCCCCCTCCCCCCAGCTGTGTTCACAGAGAGGAATCATATTCCAGTTCCACCACTTTTTTTTCTAAACTAAAACACCTTAAAGCATATTCTCCCAAATGTCCTGCTCACCTTCATATAATTTCCCTTCCTCTGTTCAAAATAAGGTTCATCTTTCCTAAGCACAGGTAAGAAGCATTGAAATGAGGTTGTTTCGGTGTCTTGCCCTTCTGTAGCAGTAAAACCTGCTTATGTCAGCTCTCCAAATGCATTCTAGGGCGGCATTTCTTTTTTTTTCACAACTGGGTGCCGTTGCAGATGACATAATATAGCTGTGTTCTTCTCATTCATACTTATATATATAAGGCAAAGCCATAGTTTACAGCTGAAATTTCTGTTGTTATTTAGTTCACAACCTTTTTCTTTTTACTTTCTACGATTGAATCTCGTTTTGGTCCAATTACTTCAATTTTGAAGGTCACCCAGTTCTTTCTGCATAGGATTCCAATCCTTCTCTACTAAGGCTGTCTTCCAGCTTTTCCTCATAAGCATATTTTATCAACACACTTCCTTTTGTTTTGTCCTCCTAGAATCATTAATGAAAGTATTCAACTAGATTTGCTATCTGATGTGTGCTACCTTTAGAAAAAAAAACCAAACAAACAACCCACATTAATTTTTTCCATATTCTGTTTACCACTTACTTCCAAAGCAGGTTCTTGGGCCACAGTGCAAATCTTCTTTCTTCAAAACAGGCACTGCATTTGCTTATTCTCAATCCATCTTCATCTTGGATTTGCTATTTCAGGCACCAGATCCTTCAAGTTTCTAGAACTGCAATTCTCTGGCTATTCCAGCTCGAGTTCTTCAAAATGTTCTTCTTATGGTTTTGATAATTTCTATATCCTTACTTCTGATTGTCATCCTCAATTGTCTTCCTGCTCAAAATCGCTATCTTTCAAAAAATGAGGATACACTTTCATCTTATGTTGGAGCCATTCCTATATTATTTTAAATTTTGACATCATTTTAAATGCATATTGGCCCTATACCTTCTTCCCCTCTGTTCTTTTTGACTTATGAGACATTTCTAGATTGTTCCTTAAAGACTTTATGTCCAGTCATGATGTTCTCGTTGAGGTGACAAACCAGTTTGCAGGTATTTATACCCATTCCTTGTCCTCTATCCCTAGATTACAGATTTCTGGATTTCTGAAAGCTGTAGTACTTTGGATCTCTAGGAATGGTATCTCTGACCTTGAGCTCCCTAGTACTTGTTGCCAGTAGGCAACAACTTTGGAATAAAATGCTATGGAAGGACCTCTTTGTTTCCATTGAATGAAGGTAATGCTTGAGAATGGCAGCGTTCAGAAATGCATGGTTGTAGCTCTGACAGATGCCTCCGTAAATGTCATGGAAACCATAGAAAGGCCTTATTATGAGTGAGAAGTTTGTAGTGTTTGGTTGTAACAACCATACTCTGACCACTGATCTGTTTCTACTAAACTGATTGCTGACTTTCTGAACTTCTCAGTACCTGTAACTAGTTTTCTTTCTTAACTACGAATTTCTGCAGCTTTTCACTTCCTTGTGTTCATCTGTGTCAGTGCATCCAAATCTTTTACCACCACTGGACTCTGATTGTTTGCAGTGTACTAAGACTAGAAAGTAAAGATTACAAATTGAAGACATCATTGGATTAGAAAGTTCTTTATAATTTCCTCCAAACCTACACAATGAGTAGATGAAATAGTAATTTTTTTGAATTTTGTAAGACAGATTTTAATTTCTTCAACTGAAGATTTAATTTAAAATACTCAGAAGTATCCATGAGTCCAGAAACAGCACTATTTTGGAGAAATCCATTACGTAGGAGCCCAGTGCATATGGAAAGGCAGCAGTACTTTTTAAAATTGAAGATGGAACTCATTGCTGTAAATGGCCTAGCCTCTTCTGAAAGTGCACATTCTAATAAGCTGTGGTGTGCAATGGCAGAAACATTTTAGTTAGTCCTTGAATATGATACTATGTGTACAGCTTTATCAGTTAGGAATAGTTCAGCTGTTCCAAACACATAATACATTTACAGTGTATTATAATGTATCCCAACCTTCGTACCCTTCTTCTCCATTTCTGGGTATCTGCTTCTAAACACAAGCAGGTTTAGACACCTGTGGGTGTCTTTCACTCCTTTTTCTTACTCATTTTTCCCAATAAGTTTTTCCTTCCTACCACTGTTAAGTCTGAATGCTAAAAATGACATATTTTGAACTTCCTCAAAAGTAATTCAGTTCTAATTTTCATTGCTTGTGCTGCCTGCTCCTTAATTCTGTGAGCAATATATCAGATTATCTTCTACTGTTTCGAAGCTTCAGTGCAAATTCTTTCTTTCAGGGGGAGGAGGAGGGAAGCAATATATTTCTTAGACTGGATATAATGACTTCTTCACTTTATTGTGCTTAAAAGTGAGCTATAATAAAAGGTTTGATGAAACATGGAACCTTTTCTCACTTGTTACTGGTTATTAGATTAACCATCCTTTATGTCTCACAACAGGGATAACCAGTTCAAGTTGCATTCCACTTGCTGTTGAAGTTGATGGGCAGATGCTTAAACCTTCTCTGTTGTTTTTATTTACTATCTCCCTACACAAATATTTTTTGCCCCCCTGCAGCTGCAAAGGAAGATGCTATAAAACTGAACGAGACGCTCAAAACCCAAAATGAGACCTTGGAGAAGAGTCTTCCAGAACTGCAGAGTGAGGCGGACAGAATGATCGCAGAGTTGAGAAGCAGAAAGCTGAATATGCAAGAAAGAATAGCACAAGATGAATTAAAGTGAGTAAAGAGGCCTCAGTGTTCAACCTCCCAGTGATAATGTCCAACTCTTATAAATGTGATTGTCATCTTATCCAACCAAGTTTTCAAGCTGGTCTTACAGAAATGTGAGGGAAAGAAAGTCTAATACTTCATATTTGTTAATGTAGCACTTGCATTTTTTGAAATGCTTACCTATGTGGAAAGCAATCCTTGGAAAATTACTTCTCTGCTCCACAGGTACCAGCAACATTTCTAATCTAATTCTAAGCAATTTTTCTCAGTTTGTTTTCAGCTTCTGCTTCAGACCTAATGAATGGATTTTGTACTACAATGCTTGTCTAGAAGCTTGGAGTTTTTTTCTGAAAAACTGATTGGTCTAATAAAAATATTATCTGTTAGCAAAGTTTGTCCTGTAGCATAGACATTCAGAAGGATGTATTTTACCATATGTAGAATAGTATAGATCAGAATTCCAGCTCTGTGGTACAGTTCAGAAGACCAGGGTTTGGTTACTTAGCTATCTGTAAAAATGAAAACTATGTATGTATATATAATTATATTGACAACTCTTTATACAGCATTATGCAAAATGCTGAAAACTTACCTGATCCAGAAGGATACTTGGCTTGAAGTTAAAATCCTGTTTTTCCCTGTTCCTTCTATATCAGTCAGACTAGGCATATTTCTAGAGTGAGGCTTTACTTAGCACTTCACCAGAGCAAATAACTAGTAGGTAATCCAATTGAGCAGCTACATGGTCCATTGAAGTTGTGATGGCTCAGAAAACTGTCTGGGATAGAGGTATTCAGGCCTGAAAATGTCAGTTATCAGGTGCATGCATACTGTAAGGAGATGCAAATAGAATAAAAGATCAGCTAAGAATTTCAAGCAATGTAGAATCAGATTTGCACTGCCTGTTTTGCACTTTATAACCCAGATCTTTTTCTGAAAATTGTACCGGTACAGTATTTCTTCCTGTAATTCAGATGGTTCCGCTTTCTGTTCTCTTGAGAAAAGATGTATTGTGAACTTATTTTTCAAAAATGTTATTGCTTTTTCCTCTGGTTCCAGTGAGTTTCTTTTATCCCTTCTTCACTCTCTCGTAGAAATAAACCAGGAAAACATGGGATTGAGAAAAATTTAACCAAAACTTGAAAGTACTGCCTGCAATTTTAAGGGACACTGGAGGGAGGCCTTTCAAACAAGGTGTTCTTAGTCCTCCAATACTACAGCCAACATGAAACTGGCAGACTAGCAAGAAATCATTTTCTACTCTAGCCCAATAGTGAGAGTAGGAAATGCAGTAGGGCTTTTTTGAGGGAAAGAACTTCTTTCCCTCTTAGCATTCTTCCTGAAATGTGCAAAGTATTTTCATTTCCTGATAAAGGAATACATTTTATACTGAGACATACATGAGCATACCTACAGATTTCAATTAAAGTTGTATGGTTTATCTTAAGAATAGGATTACCTCTTCATAGGCAGTCATTGAGATCCAAGAAATTTTGGCAGTGAACTCAACAGAAGGAAAATTAGATTCTCTGGATTATAGAGCAGGGAGGAAAGGTCCCTAGATAATGTTTTCTGAAACTCATTCATAAAGTACTGCCCCTTAATAAAAAATGTCTTAAAACTGCTTAAATAATGTAGTAAGGTAGTGGATAGGATACATTCTGCAAGGAAAAAGGATGAAGAAAAATTACTCATTCCTAAAACTGCATGCGCACACATGTATGTGAATCACTATGCTCACATGTATTCTTACAGACTCCTCTAGAAATACTTTTGAATACCTCTGCAAGGGCCATGATCTCTTCGAAGTAGTTAAACATGTTTATTCTTTGTTGAGATGTCTTTTGGCAGTGATTATATTCTACTTCCAGGATTTTCTTCAAGAACAGAATGACGAGAATCAATGGATTCTTACCTCTCCTATGTTTTCTCTGAATTCTTAAAAGTTAAATGAAGAAGACAAATGAAGTCAAGTCTTCTTGCTTTCATAGATGGCAAAACTTCTCTTACATATGCAGCTTTTTCTCTCATTTATTTTCCTTCAGACTTTTCAAATCAATCCTGTAATCCTACCTGGGGAGGAATAGCCCCATGTACCAGTACAGGTGAGGGGCTGACCTGCTGGAAGGCAGCTCTGTGGAAAGAGACCTGGGAGTCTTGGTGGACAACAGGATGACCATGAGCCAGAAACATTCCCTTGTGGCCAAGAAGGCCAATGGCATCCTGAGGTGCATCAAGAAGGGTGTGGCCAGCAGCTCGAGGGAGGTTCTCCTTCCCCTCTACTCTGCCCTGGTGCGGCCGCATCTGGAGTACTGTCTCCAGTTCTGGGTTCCTCGGTTCAAGAGAGACAGGGAGCTGCTGGAGAGGGTGCAGAGAAGGGCTACCAAGATGATTAGGGGACTGGAACATCTCCCTTATGAGGAAAGGCTGAGGGACTTGGGTCTATTTAGTCTGGAGAAGAGAAGATTGAGGAGGAATCTCATCCATACTTAAAAATACTTAAAGGGTGGATGTCAGGAAGATGGGGCCAGTCTTTTTTCTGTGGTGCCCAGTGACAGGACAAGAGGCAATGGAAATAAACTTGAGCTCAGGAAGTTCCATCTAAACGTGAGGAGGAACTTCTTTACTTTGAGGGTGGCAGAGCACTGGAACAGGCTGCCCAGAGAGGTGGTGGAGTCTGCCTCTCTGAAGACATTCAAGACCCACCTGGGTGCCTTCCTGTGCAACCTGCTCTAGGTGGCCCTGCTCTGGCAGTGGGGTTGGACTAGATGATCTCCAGAGGTCCCTTCCAACCCTACCATTCTGTGATTTTGTGATTTGATTGCCTTAGTCGACTGAAATAGAATATCAGTCAATAATTTCTCTCTAAAAAGTGGATGTTAAAAATACACCAGTTTCTGTCCTAAACCATCCTGATTTTCATAGTTACGAAATAAATCTTTCAATATTTTATATCATTCCTACACATTTTCTCAGATGCCACTGAGTTGCTATCAAGGGATGCTGTGAGCCAGAATTCTGTCTTTCTATTTAGTATGCTGAATAGCTTTATTTTTGTATGACTTTTTCTTTCATAAATTTGTCTGATGGCTTTTGAGCCACTGTGAACTTGTATCATCTAGTTTACTTTAAGAATTAATTGCATAACTCACCTACACAGTGTTTAAAGATAGGCCTCCTGTGTTTTGACGTTGCTTCCTAATATTTTTGTATTTGGAGAGACATTGAACAGTTGTTCATCTTATCCATGCTTCTCATGATGTTGTAGTCCTGATTTCTTCTCCAGATAGGACAATTCTAACACATTTAGACTCATAGATATACAGTTTGGTTTTTTCTAATCATTTTCTTATCAGTTTCTACTCTGTTCCCTTTTACTCATTTTGAGGATCCAGACCATACAGATTCCAGGTGTTAGGCCAGAGCTGTGATTGTTTCTTCTAACACTTTGAGCATTTTATATAGTTTTTTCTTTTTCTAGGAAGGTGTCCAACAGAAGTAGCACAGTTTAAATGTACAAGATAGTATTTCAGGAAATGTGGTGCAGTCCAGTCACACAGAAATTCTAGTACATAAAGCAAGGGATTACATGGGGCAGATGTATTGCTTTGTACTTCTTTAGAAAGAGCAGAGGATAAAATGTACAGCAGGTCGATATAGAAGCGTTATCTTTAGAGCACCAATGAGATATTTTGAGGTAGACTACTGGACAGATAGGTAGTTTGGACTGTGCTGTGAGGCAAGGGCATAGAAAGGAAATTCATCTGTCTTGTACTGTTCCTCCGGTATTGTAGGGGCATACGGGTGTCCCAAAGCTAAGGTAACAATTTACCTGTCCTTGGCTCCAGTTCAGATCCTTCATCTAAATTATGCCCAGTGGCAGCATATCTTTTCCACCTCTCAGATATTTTTTGTGTGTGCATTTATTTATGTGTTTATTTTTAGAAAGTTTCTAATGGAACTGACTGTAGGCAGGCCAAACTGCAGTTTTTCAGAAAACTTAGTTCTTGTTTTGCAGACATCTTCTTCAGACACTGCCATAATGAGACAGGAAGAAAAACTTAATCTGTTCTAGGTGGAAGTGTGATAGATTTCCTTTGTATTATCTATCCTACAGACTTCTGTTTACTTAGGATTTTTCTTTATCTCTAAAGCACCGTTTTGGAAATGCTTTTTTTTTGGTCTTTTTTTTTTTTTTTTTTTTTTTTTTTTTTTTTTTTTTTTCTTTGTTTTTTTTTTTTTTTTGTCTTTTTTTGTTTCTTTGTTTCCCTAGTCATATCGTTCCATTAATGCAGTGGTGTTGTGCCAAGTTTTAGGGCTGCGCTTGCTACTAGATGACTGACAGATTGCTCTCTATTGACACATCTGCCCTCCCAAAGGGGAAGGAAAAGGAAATATGGGAGAGAGACTTACAGATTAGAAGAGAAAACTAAAATATCTTTAATGAAAATGGTAGTAATGAAATGGAATATATACAAATATATGCAAAATTAATATCAAACCCAACCTTGCTGATGGCAATTATGTCACTGTCACCACTGCTACTGTGGAGCAGTCACTGGGGAAGTCCCAGACTGGACTCAGTTGCAGACAGGAACCAGATTCAAGAGCTTGATTCTGGAACTGGATTCAGGAATGTATGGATCAGGATCAAAGGCAGAACCCACAGAGTCTAGAGTTGTCCTTGGACGCTGACCATTGAAGAAGAGAGCTTGAAAAGGGACAGGGTCATCTGTCCTGGCCGCTCCTCCCCGCACGTGCAGCCTTTTGCTTTCTGCACCCCCAGCATGGTGCACAAGATTTAGCAGATTTATCCATCTACATACCAATCCTTGGTGGTAACTCTAAACATCAAGCATTATCACTTCTAGAAGCAGACACTGTCTGCAAAAATACACTAACTTCAGAAAGTGCAGTTACTTAGAAGAGACTTAGCTGAAAAGTAAAATCACTGAACAGAATTAGTTCTGTTCTAACTCAAACCAGGACATGTTGCATTGCATGAAGCTGATTCAATGGCCTGATGTCATTAGGCAGACAAATGACAGGGCATAAATACTCCAGTACTTCAGTCATTTAAAACTGGGTGCAGCAACTCTCTGATGATCAAGAAGCATCGCATCCCTTGCCAAAAGCAGGCACTTGTGAACTTTCTATTTCTGTGTTGCCAAAGCCCGTTGAAATATTCCAGAATTTATTTTAGATAAGCAAAATTCTTTGACTACTGAAAGTCATAAATCTAAGGTTCCTGGGGGTTTTTTATTTCACAGGAAAGTATTAATGATTTTTTACTATCTAAAGCAGTTTGTCTGCTCCAAGACAGCTTGCAACCAGGCATATCTACATATCCCCCCTCAGCTGAAGGTAGGAAACCACTTTGTGTCACATGTCACATTAGTGTGAATGAAGGAAATCCTTTTGACAAGTTGAAATGTTTCAGAAAACCTTGCTTTACTAGTCAGTTCTCAAGAATGGCAACTTATCAAAAAGAAAAAAAGACAAAACAGTTTTCAATTGAGAGCATTTGAATATATTCTACTTCATAAATAGGATCTTAGTGGCATTTAACAACCTCTTTAAGAAAGAGCTTAAGAACAACTGTCATTGCTCTTCATTAAGCATGTGTTCTCTTGACAGTTACTTTTAGATTTAATTTAGAAGTCTGTTTCATTTGCATGTTATTAAGAATAT
This sequence comes from Eurystomus gularis, assembly GCA_013400335.1. Lineage (NCBI taxonomy): Eukaryota > Metazoa > Chordata > Aves > Coraciiformes > Coraciidae > Eurystomus > Eurystomus gularis. Next base: position 34,210 of record VZZY01025719.1, on the reverse strand, counting down.
TCAGATTATTTGGTGTAGGAAATATGAATTCAGTGCCTTCATGGGTGGCGATGTATTGCAGGAATGCAGAAGACCTTTTGGACAAGGTGAAGAAATTATTTGGTGAGCCCAGTAAGAAAAATGAGGATCTCAAAAAGGAGGTCCAGGACAAGCTAGCAAACTACCACACTAAAGTCGATGATGCTCAAGATCTGCTAAGAGAAGCTACAAGTAAAATTAGGAAGGCTGATCATTTATCTGCAGTCAACCAAAAAAATATGACCTTGGTAGAGGTGAGTGCTGACAAGTTGTATCCTTGATTACTATGAGTCTGATTAAAGTGTGAGACTTTGCATTATTAAATCATGAAACAAAAATATAAGCAAAACAAAAATATAAGCAGAACAAAAATATTATTAAAATATAACTATATCTGATGTAATTTAAAGGAAACATGTTTCTCAGAATAAGGAAATGCACTGGCTTTTAAAAGTAGAATTACTCCACAGCTTTATCAAAATAATATCATCTGCTTTTAAACATTGAGTGAAGAGTGCATTGGATTTATTATTCAGGGGGAAACTAGATTCATCCCAGTATAAATAGTCATGTAAAATTCAAAATTCTGTGCTGAAGATTTAAATAGGAGTTCAGTTAAAATCTTTGCTGTCACATATTTGCTCCTAGAAACCTTAAACTTTCATCTCCCTCTCCAGCCCTAGGGAAGAAGACTGAAGGGGGGTATGTGGATATTACAGAGTAATAAATCAAACTCCATCCTCTGTAGTTAGTAGCTGTTATAAATGATCTCCCTCATAGCAGAGGGGTCTGCCTGTGATTTGATTTAATTTAAATTGCAGAGACTTAAAGAGCATATTATACTGTACATTAACAAGCATTTAACCAAGACATAAAGAGCAGAGTCAACCTAATGAAGATAAATGTTTCAAGTCTATTTGTTTCTGAATGAGCTTTAACCTCATGTACAGTGATGAGGTTAGAGTTCTGAGACCTCAGTTCTCAGCAGAGATTTGTGGGCTTGACTGATTTAAGGAAATATAGTTCTGTAAAGAAGTTAGGTGATATCTGTTCTGTGCATTTTTTTCTCAAAGGTTGGAAAAATTGCCTGGTATCTCAGTTTCTAAAATATTCTCTGCATCACAGTATCAGAGTGCCTGAAGGCAGTCTTGCCCGCCTAGTTGTTTTGAGGAGGTTTTTTTGTTTATTTTGACCCTGTTTTGACAAAGAAGCCATCACAGCACCCTTAACTCTAGAATGCCATGGTCTCCTATCAAACTGATCTGTGATACTCAATGGATCTTGCACAGGGAATTGACAGTTCCTTCTTCAGAAGTCCATCCTCACTAAACAATATACAGTATTGTTACTAGTTGGAAAATCAAGAATCCTAAGGCTGCTGCAAACCATCATCTTTTACTTTACATTTAGTAGTTAATGAAACACCAATGGCCATAAATAGAGAAGCAGCAGAATATTTTGATAAATTTTGCCTTCATAGGCAGAGAAAGTAATTGTCAAAATGAGGAACTTGCACATCTGGGTAAAGATCAGGATTTCTAACTTCTTTCTGATTCATTTTGCAATAGTATTGCAGTCAGTTACCTCTGTTATAGAGCAACAAAAAACTACTGTGTGAGAAGGGGCTAGAGAGCTGGGGACAGGAGGGCAACAAAAAGATACTTTACATGATATGTGCTTTATTCTTCTCACTGTTTTTGTTCTGAAAGCTCAGAGATTTCCAGAAGTGACATTGTGACATGGTGACAAAATGCAGTCTTGTATTGCGATACTGGTGTTTGAACTGGCATCCACATTCTAGTTAACAACTCTTATTTTTCTTTGTGTGAACACATCCTATAGAAAAAGAAGCAAGCTGTAGAAGATGGCAGGCAAGATGTTGAAAAGAGCCTGCAAGAAGGGAATGATGTCCTTAATGAAGCCAACAAACTTACAAATGAAATCAGCTTAGCTGTAGAGGTGAGTGTTTTATCTTCCATATCTGAGAGTTAGTACCATGAAGCATCGTTATGGAAGCAAAATAGTTAATTAAAGTTATACCTGATTTTTCTTTTTATTTATCAATGTTGAAATATTTGATTTAGAAGAAATAATTTTTCCATTGTTGTATGGCATAACAGCTAGTCTGATATATAAAAATTACTAACTTTGAGATTAAAGTGATTCATTTGATTATATAAAGAGCTAGCTTACAATTTTTCATGCCTTCTTTTATAAATATGGTATCCTGATTGCAATACTGACTTTGGAATTGCAGAAGCAGCAGACCCATTCACAATCTCACTGTGACTCTGTGATCTAGATGTAGATTTATGTGCACAAAAACCATGTGTGCATATCAGAAGGAAACTTCAGAAATAATTTGTTGCCTGGGGCAACAATTTTAAGTCTAGATAGATCAGGGAGAGGAGAGGATTGCACTTGCATTTTACATAATGTTTTTGAAAACTCTGCCTTAGAAGTTTTATCAACAGATTTTGAGATCAGTGCCTTGCTACAAAAAAAAAATCAAATATTGAAATATCACTGCTTCTGGAAATATTTCCACCTTGCAATGAAAATTTTTATAATGAATGGAAAAATGCCTTTTGGAGAAATGGAAAAGGAAACACTCTGAGGCAGCTTATTGGAACAGGAGTGACAGGTCTTCAAAGAGTTTATTTTTGACTAAGATACTTTAGTAAGCAAAAATACACTGGAGTCAAAGGGTTCTGAAACATTAAACTTCTGTCATTGGTTAATTATTATAGTGGAGCACAACAATTTAGTGTAACTAAAGATTTAAAGGCATTTCTTTTGTCTTTTTCAGTATGTGGAAGGCGTTGCAGATAAGATACAGCCAATGTCTGATCAGCTGAAGGATAAAATAGATGACTTAACAAAAGAAATTCATGACAGGATGCTTCCAGAAAAGGTGTTGCAAGCTGAGAACCATGCAGCCCAGCTGAATGAATCCTCCGCAATACTAGATGGGTAAGGCAGCCACTCATTGGCAATGATGAAATCATGAAACAGGTTTGTAAAATTGCTTGACAGAAATTGAAGGATATTCTTCTTAGACTTCAACATCTGTCCCTGGGAGTATACAAATAACTAGTGTTCTATATGAATATACAACTATCCAACTGGTTAATTTGTGTATGTATCTCTTGTAAACCACTTCATACATCTTGTGACACAGGCTGCATTACCTGCAAACAGTGCCCTCAGAGGCACTCGTAACACAGTTTAATTTACCTTATACCTACTGCTGTGCTGATGTGAAAAAAATCAAACTTTGTCTTACAGAGCCCACTATGTGTTTTCATAAATGTTTGTTAAGCAGTATTTTTATGTTTAAGATGACCATTTTGGTAGGAGAGCTTTATCCCTATCAATGGACAGTAATCCCTCTAGAGGTTTAAAAAAAGTCTCCCAAAAGAGTAGGTGTCAGTAGGTGTCATGGGCTAAAATGCTTAAACCTAAGTACAGAAACTTCAGTTTCTGTTTACCAGTATCCCAATCCTAAATATAAGTGAGAATTGCAATGCCCTTGGTTTCTATGACCACAGCCCTTTCAGAAGAATGGTACTTTATAACTCATCATGAATATAGTTTCCTGGAAAGAATAGAAGGTAAGGATTCTGGTTTGGTTTGGTTTGGATTTCTTTGTTTCTCTGGGGGGAAGAGGAGGCATGTCTCTTTTTTTTATTGCACTTTTTCCACTTAAGAAAGCAAGACATAAATAGTAAGTGTAATTTGCAACAGTAATACACAGAAATAGATCATGGATATTCTGCCTTTAGGACCTATCCCTAGCATAGTTACAGAGTTTTATTTTCTCAAAAGCACTATATGAATAAAAAAGAGATATTATTCTTTTTAACATCAACAATATGATCCTTTTTTTTACTGCTTAGATCTATTAGATCTACATGAAGACTTTAATATCTCAAAGACTTGTGAACAGATGCTTAACATTTTTTTTTCTTGCCAACATCTATAATTTTGAGGAAAAGGCACAAAATAATCTCTGATAGAGTGTCTGATACTTTTAAAATTACTGGCTTCATATACAGTGTAGTCACGCTACTCTAGATATTCAGTCTAATTTATGTTTTGAGGAGTACATAAAATAATGATAGCTGTGGTTTTCTGAGTAAAAGCAATTTGAAGGGCACTGTTTCTAGAAAAATGTGGCTTTTGGAAATGGTATCTGCACTGTCTGATTAGGACACGTCAGTTTTGTGATGCACCTCTGGGCCTGAAGTAGGTGACTAGTGTCACATCTAACCACAATACTGAATTAGGGTATGAGTACAAATACATGGAAAGTTGACATGGAGGAGCTAAGTAGCGAAAATGTAGACAGAAAATAGTATTTTGCCTCCTTAATGAAATGTTGGCAAGATGTATTTTGAGATAGAGGTTTTTAACTATACTAAATAGACGTTTTTATGGGTGTGTACACGTACTTCTCTCTTGGCCTTAAGGAGCTTAAGGTAGTGTTTAAAGTCACATTCACTGTGGCATTACAGTACCATGTATACTTCTGCCTGACCTGCACATCAACCTCAGTTTCTCAAGATATGCAATAAAAAACGCAGAGTCAAGGACATTAAATTTATATCCAAAAGCAAAGATAGATACGTAATTTCAAAGGACAAATTCTGCATCATGATAAAGCAGTTCACTTCATGCACTGACATTAAACAGTCACATTTTACAAAAACATGCAGTCTCTGTCTGTCTTAGGAATTTTAAAATGTATCTGTCTTCACCACTGGCACGGGGGTGTCTTTCAGTTAATACTAAAGTTGCTAAAAAATACCATTTCATCTCACAAGAGAAACTGACAGAGAGCCCTTTCTTTCCAAGCACCTTCTAAGGCTTCAAATATTATATTGATTGATGATGAGGATGTTCTTTTGAGAGTTAGAACATGGAACAGTTCATTAATTTAACTTAGAAAAAATGGTTATTTTTCTAGTATACAAGGAGGTATTAGTACAGGCTTCTCCCTTACGACTAATTGCCTGCTCAAGAGTAAACATCTTTGGTGTTTGGTGAATTCAGTTCAGTTCCCTCCTAACTGAAAGGAATTCGAACCGTATTTCTAAGAAGTACTTGAGCTACTAGCTAGACAGCTGTTCTGGGTTGCACATTTCTCTAACGCAGCATCACAAAAACTTGCTCTAGCCTAGTGAGGCCCATCTGTAGTTGGGGAAAGAGGTATGCTTTCCCAGAGTGATGCAGAAGCAGCTCAGTCATGCTGTTTCTGCAGCAGCCTAAAGGGAATCTCTCTCCCTCTATTAACTACATCTGGAGCCCAGGGAGTATACCTTCCATCCCCTTTGTCTTTCCTATTGTATTTTATAGAAATCATTAAATACTCACTGAAGCGGGGACTGGAGCCCAGCTGTCTCAGTTCCCCAGAGAATAGATAAGTTATCAGGTTAGAGGATTAATTTCTTTTTCTTCCACGCACACTGTCTCAATGACTAAGTATTTTATACTAACTAGAACAGGTCCAGCAGGAGTAATCCCTGCCTACCTTATATGGTCATACAGCTTGATGGCTAGAGAGAGACATCCAGAGAGACAAAAATGCAAGCTCAAATCCATTCTTGTCTGGCTCAGATGGGGATTTTAGCCCATTTACTCTTTATTCAGGAAAAGCATCATAGGCATCAGGCATAATGTATACTGAGGTAGATGTCTTCAAGTTAATTCTGTAGGTGCAGAACTTTGTAGTAGAAAATATTTTAATATATCATTGAGTGCAAGAAAAGTGATTTCTCCAGCCTGCTGGCTAGAAATTCACCTGGAAAGGGGTTAGATGAGCTCCAGTCCCTGCACCATGAAATATTATTTGTTTATAATTACTTTTAAATCTAATTATAGTTATTAGAATGGAGTATTTCATATAAACAGAATATCCCATTCAATATGAAGCATTATTGCTTATGTTTTACATTTTGGTCAGCAAAATAAATATTTAAGATTTGGTTTAGGTAGTGAGATCTCCTTGAAACCTGACATTTCTGTGTTTAGCAGCCAGACCAAGAAATTAGTTGTTCAGACAGTCTGCTTTAAAATGTGCCTGTGATGATCCTCCATGTTCATACAGTCCAAAATTCATTGAATTGCCTGGCTCAGCACACAACCTATAAACTCACATTATGAATATATGTTATCTGGATTATAATGTTGAGCACTGCATCTTTTCTCAGTGTCTGATCTATTTTTGTCTCATGGAACTTGTTCTTCTAGTGAGTATTGGTTTTTATGTATTTCTGCACAGATAAAATGTGAATTCTATTAAAGACATGATGCCAGAACTCCTGAAATCTGAAGTGTAGCATTGCTCTCTGAAGAAACGCCTTAGAAGTAGCCTTAGAAATGCAGGCGGTTGGGTTTGAAAAAGTAGGATACTATGTGCTGTTGAGCTCTGATAGCAGGTTTAATCATGTGCTTACTTTTCCCATCCCAACAGAATCCTTGCTGAAGCCAAAAACCTCTCTTTCAATGCCACACTTGCATTCAATGCTTATACTAACATCAAGGATTACACAGATGAAGCTGAAAAAGTTGCCAAGGAAGCCAAGGCTCTTGCAAACGAAGCTATGCAAGCGGTAAGAAAAATAAGTAAATTGGGAAGAAGGCTTAGATTTTCTGAGGAACTGTGCTACACCTTATCTCAGATCCAGGTTTTGCCATCTTATGACTTTATTTAGATACCCTTCCACATAGATTCTTCTGTTGAGATCAGAAAGCTATGCCACTGTCAGAGCTACATGTACTTTCAAACTACACCCCCATTTGTTCCTAACTCCCTTTCCTTATTTTTATTTTCCTTTTTGTTTACTATTCTTCTTCCCTCTGTCATCCACCTTTCAGTCTCTGCCTGTGGCTCAAGCCAACAGCTTTGAGTCAGGAGTGTAGGTCATTCAATACTCAGTAAAGCTAGTTTGTATTTAACAAATATTTTGCACACATCTAAAAAACTCCATACCTTAATTAACTCTTCACCCTCTAGTTCCATGAAAATGCTTAGAGGCATTTCTCTGCACATAGGATGAGCTGCGTGCACCTGACAGAGTTCTAGAAATGGAGAACTGTAGGAGGGAAGCAGAAAGTTTTATTCAGAGAAACCATACAGATTTTTTTATGAACTCTGCCGGTTTTCACAGAGAAATCTTATTCTCCCTATGAGGTACTGCATGCAAATTTTCAGAGAAACGGAGAGAACTTTTAAAAATAGGATTGTAAGGTAAAGCCAGCTTTCCAGCCTGAGTCATAATGAGAAACTTGGCTCGTTAATGTGTATACTCTGAGCAGAAAATGTTCTGAGCATAGCCAGAATTATTTTTTTATGTCAAATATCAAAGGAATTAATGGCTAATTTATGGAAGGTGGTCAGAGAACAACTGATGTGCACTTCACAGGAACACAGAAACACAAGGAAATGACAGTATAATATGAAATTGCCAGACCCTATATTTGATACAGAAACATATAGATGAACAGAAGCAACTTGTAGTTACAGCACTTGTACATGAATAAAGGTAGCTTGCAGAGAGCTACTTCAGTCAAATGGATTACGAGAATAGAAAAAAGCAATCACATACTGTAAAGGTCTGCATTTAGGAGAGGCATAAAGTGTTCTAGACACTGCACAAAAATTTTAATATTTTTAGGCTGTTTACATTGTCGGCTTCTATTTCAAATAACACTAATTAGTATATTTCTCTTTTGATGAAAAAATTTCACCTCACACATTAGTATGCACTAGTTCTCTGTAAATAGTGATTTGTTTCACTGGAACTCCTGATTACACTGCGCAAGTAAATAGGAGCTGTGGATTTTTTTTCTTCTCATTAGGATTTAATACAGATAGCTATCTTTTGCTCCTTTGATGACTCACAGTGAGTGAGGCAGGCAACTGTTTCAAGGACTGAATAGGAAAAAGGACATATACAGCAGTTAAGAAACAAAGCAAGCCATTACAGTATAGCTATAAAAGAATATATATCAGACAGTGGAGAGAAAGTGGGTGGATAATTTGAAAGGGGTGAGGGTGAAAATGGACAATATGATGTAAATAGAATCAGTGAGTACAAAAGAAAGAGACCAAGATAATTTTGTGAGGTTTTAAGCATCTCTGTTGCATGTATTCGTATAGAGGGAGCTTGTTTTTTGTTATGAGTTATACATGTGAGTTATACATTTCCCTCTTGATAAAGAGGGAAATGGAAGGATCTGCTACCTTTTCAATATAATTTACTTGATATAGAGTAGAGGTGGTTTGCCATCAAATTGCTGCAGAGCAAGGGAGATATTAAGTATTATTTGATATATAATCATGTGAGGATTGCACAACAAATTTTAAAACAGGTTAATTGTGAAATTCAGTCATCATTTCACCATTCTGAACTGTCATTCAGGCACTGTTCTGGAGGGCAGCATTTGTGGATTTGAGCTTCCTCAAACTGAGAAGTCCTTAGTGTCTGTGTTCCCTCCTTTCTGAGAAGGTACCATTTGGGACCCTGTGTAGAAGACAGAGATCATGTCTTTCCCTTCCCTTTGGAAGGTGGAGCCATGTTCTCTTCTTTATGAGAGCAGTTGTGGGTGCCTGTCTTCTGTAAAGACTGAACTCCAGATGCTAGCAGATATTAGAGATAAGTGCTGAAGCTCACATGCATCCCTGAGCATAGCCTTTCCTGTTGGCCAATTATACTGTTGGGACAAGGGAAGGAAGGTTTCCCAACAGCAGCAGGCTGGTGCATAAACTAGAGATGGTAGGGATGGGATTGACATTTAGATTCCACCCTGTACATCACTGGAGTGAATAATTTACAAGAACCTTAGTGATATCTCAGGAGGTTTTTTTGGTTTTGGTTTGTAATGGGAAAATTTTCTTTTCAAATTAATCTAATGTTGCTAAAAGCGAGAACAAAAAGGTGCTTAAAATCCATTGTGATTACAGGAAGCCTGATAAATGAATGGAAAAAAAAAAGTATTAAAAATATGACAGAAAAATTCCTCCTGAGCTTTTTATGATGGATTTGCTCTCTCTTTAAAAGCAAAATAAATTTATCACAGATGAGAAATCACTGGCATTCGAGCAGCTTCAACATTCCATTACTTAGCCAAGGCAGTAATTGACTGAAGAGAGGGGAGTCATGTTAACAGATCCAGCTTATGTCTTACAGATCAGAATCATAGTTTTATAGTACGTCTTGAAAAAATGTGACTATTCTTTGAGTTTTTAAAGAGGGCTTATAGGCTAGTATCTGGAAGCACAAGGGACGTGTTAGGTGCTTAGGGGCCTAGTTCATTCTTTGTTTTTGCCATTTTTCTAGTGGTACCTCAATAGCTATGTTGGGTGTCTAGGTTTTCTTATGTGGTAATGGCATAAAGTTGCCTAGCCATCCTCCTTGTGAGTTTGTGCTGAGGGGCAAATCATTCATACCATTTAGGTACTTCAGAATGCTCAGCAGGACTGGTAACAATGAGAGTAGCCCTAACTCTTGACTAAGTGAAGAATTCCCAGAGTATAGGTGAAAAGAAAATAATTTAATTTAAGAATAAGGCAAAACTATTTTTAACTGATGTGAATTAACACTTAGGTCTAAAAATACCTTGTTACATGAGTAAGTTCAAGTATATGATCCCTAAAACTGTTCCAGTTCATTTACATCCATGCTTGGAGCTGAACCTCTTCAAGAGACCAAAATCACCAACATGTCAGCAGACTTGGTCAACAAGATGCCTGCTTCATGTTTACATCCATTCATGAAACCTCAGAAAAGACTCCTTTCTGCAAAGTCCTCAGCAATTCTCAGTCTGATACGTGCTCAGACCATCCCCAGCAATCGCTGTCAAGGGCGGTCTTCACAATGCTGTGACTACGTCAGGTCTTGTTCAAACTTGCAGCATGTAGTGCGTTTCCCTGTTACTGTGATACGTCAGTGATTCATACAATCATCCCTGGGAGATCTGAAAGGATATCCTCCATCCCAGAAGAGTGCCATAACCCACCAGGCCGTGGGCTGAACAGGAATCTTTCTGCCACTCCTGCAGAAGCTGGGCTGTTTGACAAAAACAGAGTTCAAGGTCCATTGAAATACCAGAAAAAAAAAGGAAGACAGAGGGGATATTCTTTCCTTATCCAAAATTGTCTGTTAATTATTAATTTATAGAGTTTTTGTTTAATTTGATGGAGGTTTTTCCTTTGCTGTTAAACTTTTTTGCTAACCCATGGATAGGAAAAAAACCTGACCATTAATGATTGTTAATACTTTCAGTGGCAGAATTTTGCATTATTATAACAGCGCTTATGCCTCTAAACCATGATTTGAGATTACATTGTTTGGATACATAGAGAGATCCAGCTTCTGCCACAAGATGCTGCAAGCAGTCAAGCTGCACAGATTTTGCAAGGGGAAGTGAAGGAAGGCGCAGGGAGAGGAATGCGCTATCCCCAGGTTATGGATGCTCTGGAAGAGGCAGAATTAGAACAAATGAAATTGCTGAGATCCTGCGATTTTCCAGTTTATCTTGAATCACAATCTCTTTTTCCTTTTTTTTTTTTTTTTCTTTTTTACAACAGGTGTCCTAATTTAGAAAATAATATCAAAGACCCTTGACTGTCAGCCTTATTAAATCATAAAGGTAGTCATCATGACCCAGGCTTGCCACAAGCGCACAATCTCACCTCACACAAAGCCACAAAATGTTTCATAAAGGTAGCAAAAAAAAGTATGTTTTACATCAGATGTCTTGACTGATCCTCCCTTTCAGAATTATTAAAAAAAAAGTAAAATAAAACTTTTAATCAGTACAAGTTTATTTGTCTCTGAAGGAGCTTTTCTAGTATTAACTTCATGCTGAAATCTTTCTAACTAATTGTCAGCACATGCCCAATTATTGTCCCTGATTTGATTAACTTATTGGTTTTGCATTGTAAATCTAGCCTTCCAACTTCATTTTATTAAATATAAACTGCTTTAACAGCCAGTCAACCATGCTTAGTCATTTAATAATAATAACAATCTTTTGGAAGTCTATGGTCACAGAGTGATCATACTCTGGATTCTGTTGCTAATGGGAAAAGAAATATTAAAGTATTATCTGAATTGACAGGTGCATCTGCCACAAAATCTGGCCAAACATTCTTCCTTCAGGATCAGTCTTTCGCTTAGTTGGATAGATTGGTTTTTTCTCTGTTTGTATGTATTTTTCTATTACCAATGCTACTTGTATTATGTGATAAAGAAATCTGTAACAAACTAATTTCTTCACCTTTTGAATGTATAGTTTCTGTTGATGCTGAAAGGAATTTGTGTACACAGCTTAATATTTCAAGTGAGCTTGGAAATATGGCAGTCATATTGGCTTTGCTTCTTAAAGTGGCTCAGCTCATGATGAAAGCAAAGCATACATTTACATCCTGAATAAAAACAAGGAATCTTTTATAGCTGTAACTCTGTGACATGGCAACATATGCCATGAGATGTCCTCTAACAAAAAACTTGGTTCTGAATTTTGAAAGTATCCAAAATATTCCCTAGGGTGTTTAAAAGAAAAAGAAAAGGGCAAGTCCAATATATGCTTTTTACAGTGGCATTGAAAACCAACTAGGATTCCGTAGCATGCATATTATCACCTCTGGGCTTGCTCATTATATAAATAATGAATAGCAGTAATAACTGTGTCATTTAATTGACACACAGTTAATTTTTGAGAATATGTATCTGCCCTGGAAAATGAAAAGTAGCTGCTTCTTAATTACATACTAGTTACAAGGCTATGACCCATGACTAATATGGAATGTTATCTGGCCATCAGGAGTATTCTCAAAGAAATGTATTCAGTATGATGTGTGACCTGAGTTCAGTCTTACAAACTGAACAGTAAGTGCTTCAGAATCTAGAGCATTTCCTACCAACTTTAAATACTAATCTAGTTTAGAAAAACTGTTCTATCTATTGATCAATCTCTGCACTGAAGTTAGAGATGGATGTTTTTCAAAAGAAAGATCTTTAAGTAGCATGACATGGTGAAAGATGGTTATTTAGTTATAAAACTCTTTCAGATTAACTGCAATTTGCCCTTCTTTTTAAACTCTACTTTTTTATATCACATTTTCTTTACTGACCTAGCAATTATAATTCTTTAATTTAATGACAACGGAATCTCTGTTGTCAGTATTAGAATTTGGATCATCAGATCTAGTCTGGCTTCTAAGGTACTGTAGCTGCTGTTAGGGAGAAATACTGTATTGCATGGTGTTGTGTCCATAGCTGGAGGGAGAAACCCATGTTTAAATTGAAAGATCTTTTATTTCTGTTTGCTTTGGACAAAGTTGTGCTCCTAGAGTCAAACCTGCTTCTTTAACACTATAAACATTTTCTTTTTTTTATTAAAGTTATCACTGGTATTTATTCCAAAGGAGATCTAGCTTCCTGTAAAAACAAAAGTAAATTAATTAAGGCATTTTTTTTGTATCTAGTAGACCAGTATAATGGCAATGGGATATAATTCAGAGCACAATGATATTCACTTAAAATTTAGGTGACTGTTCACTGAAATCATCTTCATATACCTTTTATGACTTCAGACTTTCCTGTATATATGACATTGCTTATTTATCTACAGACATCTGGTCCTCAAGGATCATTGAAGGATGGTGCCAAGAGCTCTCTTCAGAAAAGCTTCAGGGTTCTTAATGAAGCCAAGACGTTAGAAAATGATGTTAAAGGTATGTGCAATATATGGATTCAAGCCCATTAAATACAAGAAAAATATTGTGAAACTGCTATGCTCCCAATATGAAGAAGTCATATCAGTAGGAAACTCATTATCTGAGTTGAAATTGAACTATGTGTCAATGAAAAATACTCTCCTATTTTGGGTCCAGGCACTATACAGGGGTGCTTGTCCACTCTATCCGTTTTTTGGACAGGAAGGTTGAGGAGGATGGAGCCTTGATCTTCTCTTGCTAACTACAGTAAGGGCAAGAGTAATTGGAGAGGAGAGGGGTATAGAATTACTGGTTCTGATATACTAAGTGCTGTAGCAGAAAAATAGTACAAAAACCAGCTCAGCAATGAATTTTTATTCTTGTCAATACAGAAGCAGGGTTTGCAATACCAGTCAGAGATACCAGATCTCTTCAGGATGCTTATGGGATTGTGCCAGAAGGGGGAAGCATGGGGAGGTAAATGAAGATGTTTGCCAGAGAGTAATGGGAAGGAATTGGTAAAACTTTTCTTTAAAAAATGAAAAAAAAAACATGTCTGTAGGGAAAAATTATTATTTTCACACACACACAATTTCTTTTTGTTTCTAAAGCATAAATACATGTTTAAATGCAGTTCACATAATAAAGTTTGTGGACTCCAACCAAACACTTGGGTTTCCCAGTGAAAAATAAAACATCTTTAATTTGCATGTGAAATTTTCCACTGAGGAGAAGTGGGGAGAAGGTTTTTAACTGCTGTTTGGTGAGATGTAAAAGCTGCTAAGACTTTGCGTATAACGTCCTTAGTATTTTCTCATCAATAAATGAGAAGGTAGGGCAGTAGTCAGTATGGACAACATATGAGGTGTTCCATGCACACATGAATAATCACCTGCAGAAATACAGGATGAGGAGCAATTGCCTGGGTAACCCTAAAGAGAAGCAGGGATCGTGTGCTGGTTGGAGGTGGAAAAGGCAAATGCCACAGAGGAATTCATGAATAGGAGCATGGCTTTCCAAAACATATGAAACAATCCTCCATCTGTTCAGGGTTCCTAGTGGTTTAGCTAGGTTACTGGCTCTAGTCGTGGCCACTGAACTTAATGAGTGCTGAGGTGATTTACAGAGCGACATGAAGACTTCATGAAGACTAGTTGGAGATCTAATGGAGAAGAGATGAGGAGGAAAGATTGAAATAATTTAAATGTGTAGACTGAAAAAGAGACAATTGGGTAGGGACTTAATGTTCTTTGGTTAGATTTTTCGAAAAAAAAATGGGACTAACATATCTCAAATGCACTGATACAGGTCACGTACTAGGAAAATCTTCCTTGTAATTAAAATACAGAACTACTGGAATTGATTATTGAGGAACTTAGGGAGAGTCAACCTTTGAAAATCTTTGAAAACAGCTTAGGTAAACATGAGTGAGGAATGACTGTTGGTCAGAAGGAGAAACTTCTGTTCTGAGCCCATGATTCAATGATCTTCTTATCATTGCAATGAAAAGCCATTTATTTCTTGTGTCTTTATCCAGGCAGATAGTTTTATAGATTCTCTAAAAAAATACATATTGCAGCGCTAATGAAGCATCTGTTTAACAGTACTCAACACTTCTTTCTCCACAGCAGTCCTAGAAAGGAATTACAAAAAAATAATTCATTTTGACTAAACCTGAGGGAAAGTAAGCCTGATACAATTATCCACTTTCAAGTAGGCCAACAGTGAGTTTCACACATCTGCCTTTGTGAAAAACGTTAAACTTTACTGCTTTAATTGCTTTGTTTTTACATATAGCAAAGCAAGCAACTTAGGAGCATACAGTATGCCACTGGTATAGTAAAGTCTGAGAGAAGGATTAATTGAGTTCTTTGTACAACTATTTTGGAAGTCTTTCATCTGAACACTGAGCAATATTTTGATTAGTCTAGATAGAATAAGTTCAAGTTGATAACTTTGTGGTTTATTTCAAATTAGTGAGCTGTAATCCCTTGGCTTTTATAATTTGAAAATTTATTGTTTATGCTTTGAGAAGCTTGTGTCCAGTCACTGCAGTTTTTGAAAAATTCTTTTGTGCTAGATACATTATAGTTTAATCCAGGGGTCCTCAAACTTTTTAAGCAGGGGGCTGGTTCACTGTCCCTCAGACACTGTCAGGGGCCGGACTATAGTTTGGAAAAAAATGAATGAATTCCTATGCACACTGCACGTATTTTATTTGTAGTAATGCACAAAAAAACAGGAAAAAGAATGCCATATCCAGCCTGCGGGCTGTAGTGTAAGGACCCCTGGTTTAATCTGATTCAATTGGCTGAAGCTATAATAGGTTTAACCTGGAATTAACTACAAGGATTGGAAAAGCATAACACTTGAAAACCTGTGTAAAAAAACAGATTTAGGACTTGGAAAAAATAAAGATGAGGAGAAGAAAACAGCTATGATATATTTTATGCTTATCATAGGATCTAAAAATCCAGCTGGGTTTTTTTGTTGTCATTTCATACATCAGAACTAGAAAAATCACATACAGTAAATATTCAAGGTTGAGATTTAAACTGCTTGTCACAGAGATGATTCCTGAAGCTTCGCTGTCATGCTAGACTAGTTTAAATACTTTTTATTAGCAACAAGTCAGATTTTTAAAATAGAGCCCAGTCTTTCAGGTTTTAACATACCAAATTTTCATTGGCCTCTTGAGAGTTGCATTACAAAAAGCATAAAGCATGAAGGATGAGATCCATACAACTTAGTCATCTTTTGGCTATTACTGCAGTTCCATTTAGCTGTGGTAGCTCTAGGACTTCCAACTGCAGAACTAGTTAACAAGTAAACATAATGTTTAATAAGGTCATAAAGCACAATGTTTCATAAGGTCATTAAATACATTTCACTGTCATACAGTGTTTGAAAGTTAAAAACATTATTATTTTCTTGTAGCAGCTCTGAGGAAAAAATGTGCCTGCAGTTAGTAGTAAATCTTGGATATATATTTAGGATGTTCTTTATTGCGACTCTTTACTGCCAGATTCAGTACAGATTTAGGTCTAGAGGGGCATGTTTCAGTAAATATGTTACAGAAAATCACAGAACTTTGAGGGGGAAACAGTGTGCAATTTCAGTAGCATGGCTGAAGTAGAACAAGTAGGAATGCTGTTAGCTAACTGCTGCAGTCTGCCATGGCTAGTGAATAGGAAACACTAAAACGGCAGAGCTGACTCTTCCCTGCCACAGCATTTCTCTGAGCAGACTGGATGCCACTGAGTGGAGTCCGTAGCTTTGTGTGCTCCCCAGGCAGTGGGGAATAATGGAGTAATCATGTGCTCCACATAGCACAGCACCCTGTTTTCAAGGACAAAATAACATAGTGTCTGTACTTGGATATATGTGAATTCCATTTCCATGTGCCCACAAGACTGTCCAGTTTAACAGTGCGAAAAGATGTATTACAGCCTCATTAAGACATTGCTTCAGAGATTTTTGAAAAAAGTATGTTATTCTCTCATTTTACACCAGTGAGAATTTAAGTTGATAATGGTTTCATAATTTAGAAGCAAAGGTCTAAACAGTGTAAAGATTCATAAAGCAATCCTAACACAAGCAGGGAGCAGTGCTTAAAATGCACGTATTAGATTTTTGTCTATGTTCTTGCCCCATACTGAAGCGTAATGAGATCGAGCTTTCTTAATGCTCTCTGATATGTCTTAGATTTGATATGTCTTAGATTTAAAGTGCTTCATACAGACAAACATTCTGAACTTTTCACAGTATGTCTTTTGCATCGAATAACACCTAGCCATGCTCCACAGCTTGACCCATAAAGATCAGTTAACATTGTGCCCAGAATGCAGATGCATAAGAATAAAATCCAATGACAGACTTCTTAGATTTCTTTTTTTCCTCACCCTGCTTTTGCTCCGAAGTGGTGATGTTATTAGTATTATGAACATAATCCCTCTGCATGTCTTGATGTTTCCACAACAGAAAGTGAGATTTGAGTGTCAAACTAATAGAAAGATATTTTCTTATGATCCTTATAAAGCCACCCTGCTCAGAGTCTCATCTGGAAGTGCAAGATGGATAATGGGCACTCTATAAAGATCTGCTAAATAGAAGTAATAACTAGTTTAAAATTTCTCTGTGTGCTCTATATTAGTTAAAACTAATGAAGGCCCGTAAGCCACTCAACTACTATACACTAAAAAAATCCGGGCTGGGCTGTGATGGAGGTGGGAGTGTTTTTTTGATACGTTTTAACATTCCCCTGATTTGTGTCCAATTACCTGAGTTGTAAGTGGTTGTTAATCATGGAAATGTTTTATATTGCCACCCAAAACTGCTGAAACAGTTCTTACAAAGCAAAGCTTCTGACAGAAGCAATTAAAATGGAGATTTAGTCATTTCTCTCTCTGTGGGGCTAGGAGATAGAAGGAATAACCCTGATGGGCCAGGCAAAATCTCCATGTAGTGCTCTGGCTAAGAAGAGGGTTTGAAATTTTGGCTAAAAATGAGTGACTGCTGCTGCCTGCCAGCTTCATTGTCTCTGTGCCTTGAGGGATTTTCAGTTTGCTGGGAGCAATTTTTCTTCCTTATAATTTTGAATTTACAGTTTTAAAAATATACTTGCCCCAGTGCAGATTTGAGACTATATACTGACTTTGTCAAAACTGATCAATGAAAAGCAAAAATAAGCTGTATAAACTCCTCTTCAGCTGGAGACTGCTTGTCAGGTGGCTACAGAAATTCAACTCGTGTCATTTCTTTTGCTTAAGAATTGACAACTTGAGGGAGACTTGTCTTGTCTAACAACACATGAATATTTTTAGCTAAAACATTTTCCAGTTGATAGGCACAGCTAAATCACTTGTTTGTGTATTCTCCTCTGCTTTGTGTTTTTGTTGACCTGGCATATTGCATTCACCAAATAATTGCATTAGTTTTATGACCAGCATATTCATACAAAAACTGCAGTCAGTGCTGGAAGTAGTCCTTTTAAAAAGTTAACCATCATTAGCTGCATTTCTCTAGTTACATCTCTTTCTCCTGCTTGTTCCTAATGCCAGTTTCTAAGTCTTGCTTGTTTTAGGGGGAAAAAAAATGTAGCTTATGACTCATCTTCCTCCTTGTAGAATGAGACTGTGGGTAGCAAGAAAGCTATTTGCAGAAAGCAAAAGAAAGATAACAGAAAGGGATGTGTGTAACTGCCAGATCATTTATGTGGTATCCAATCAATAAAAAACATCTGCATATGTTGCTCCTTAATAGAGTTCAATCTTTATTCTGGTTTTGGGGTACAGGTGTTGGGTAGCACAGCCTTAAGATATCTTCCTGGACAGTTTCGCATGGAAAACTTCATTTGGTCATACTATCACAAGGTAGCTGCTTCCACTGGTGGCACATCATCAGTAATTAACCAGTGCCACCTATGTATGTGATCCGTGGAGACTTGTAAAAACTCGTGTCTTTTAAAAATAGATCGCTATGTATCAACAGTGACTAAGTTCTTAAGTTCATTTAAAGATAAAATATGTGAGTGCAGGGATTATTTTTTTTTCCATTAGACTCACTTCAATTTATTCATTCAGAGGAAAAAGAGGTGATATGTTATTCTGTAATGCTGTGTTTAATTATGAAAATATAAACAGAAATTGAAAATCTTTCTTCATGTTAACCAAGCCAGAAAACCTAAAAGCCCATACCTGCAAAGTCCTTCATGATCTTGCTTATTCTTTAGGATTTGGTTTCAGTGATGCATGAATAGCTTTGTTGATTTGAACAATAAACAGTTCATTGAGTGGCATCCTGTGCCATCTCCGTGCAGTGCTAATCAAGTGGAGACAGGTTTGAGATAAATTTCTCAGGATACTCCTCAGCCTGCACTTCAATGTGGGTCAGCAGTGCCTTGTGTCTTTCAGTGCAGACACACTAACCTCTTCCAAGTCAGATAAGCTGTGTAGTTTGGAAAAACTTAGATTGTAGCTGCCTGTCTAGCCTCTATGATTAACTGGAGGATCTCAGGCCTTCAAATTATAGCTCCAGCATTTTTCATAAATGCTAATATTTAGTCAGGGAAAAGCCGATGTGAAGTCGGTTCAGTTCATGATTCATACAGGAAATTATCTCATTGCTTAGTGAGGAGGCCATCTGGATTGCAGTATGGGAAGTTACTTCAAAATATAACTCCATGTTAATACCACTGTGCAAAATTAACAATTTCCTTGAAAAGCTGACACAGGCCTTAGTATCTTCTCAATTCTCTTTGTGTAAAAGCCTCCCTCAGGGCACTTATTTATGGCTTTATTATGGTAAATTTTTAAAAAACATAGTTAAAATGTATTCGAGTAATTAAAAGAAAAAAATATTAAACAGGTGGAGTCTCAGTATTGAATTTCAGGAGTTCCAAGGAAACTTCCCTTATTAAAATCCATAAAAATCAGTTTGCTGCTATGGTTACAAAGCTGAAAGCAGAAGTCTGGAAACATGATTCTTCAGAAATATAACCAGGGGATAATTAACATAATGTTGAATCTGGCAGAGTAAAGAGGAAAACAAAGAGATAATTTAAGAGTATGCTACAAAGTTAGTACACCACCACTGGAAATGAGTCAAACATCTCAGAAATATTAATGCAGTTTATAAACACTAACATCCCAAAGGTACCAGAGATAACAAGTAAATATCAGGCAGACCATAATTTCAGAATTAAATGGAGGAAATTAAAACAGTTCTGTTGGTGTTATTACTTAACAAGAAATGAACTCAGATAAATTCTCAGAGCATTTAAGACCAGAATCTCATGGTTTAACATCCTGGTTTAACAGCATCCTATTACTAGTAGCCTCATTCAGCAGTGGAGACAAAGCTTCTCATTTAAAACTAAAGGTGCTTTTGAGGAGGTGAGTGATCTTATAATTTATATAATTATTCCCAACTTTATTCGAGTGTGAACTGTCCCTCTTACAGTTCACACATATGTGCTGTTCTGCTGCAGGACAATTTGCAGGACTGAAGGCTTATCTCCAGGCACTCCTCCAGTCCTGTGTGTTGCTCTAATTTAAATAAAGCGAACAGATTTCTTCCTCAATGACATTTCAAAGGGTCTAACAATGAAACTAGGATTCTTATTTAATTTCTGTCCACTATTTCAGTCTTGCTATAGTCTTGGAAAAAATAGTTAATGATTTCTTGCAGGTCATATGTATTTTGTTTGATTTTTCTCTACAAATTGCTTCTTGCACACGTAGTTTTAAGAAACCTTACTTCTTTAGAATTTGTGGAACATGAACCAAAATCCCTGTTTAATCTATTATTCTGTTTATTCTCTCACAAAAGGGTTACAGCCCTGATGCTGTTGGAGATACTGGAGTAGCAATGATACATCTCATTATTGTCCCTTAATAAAAAGAAATGCTTTTTGGTTTTGACAAGTACGTGACTATAATTCACTAAGAAACCTCATCGCCAGTGTGTTTTCCTATCCAGGTATCTTCCTAGATAAGTATCCAAAAACTAGGTGTTTATTTTCAATATCCTGTCACATATGTGAAGGTCACAGCCATACTTTGTATCCTGAACTCCTTTTCTACAAATTATTCTTCTCTTCCTGCTATCAAGCACAGTGATGTTGAATTAGTTTCCCAGTAGGGCATGCCTTTAATGTAGGAAATTACCAGCTGTGTCTTCCAAGAAGTTCCATATTGATATGAAGAAATGGTGAAAAAGGTCCCCTAAGGTAGTAGTTTAAGCATTAACTACCATTTTCTGTGCCAAACTTTACTTAAATTTTGAAATAATGTCTGTTTAAATAGCCATAAAGCTTAGCTGGAATCTCACTTTTGAGAGTTTTAGAAGTTATCACTATGTTGGATACTGTTCCAAAAACCTCCATAATTTTGATTCAAAGTGACTACTGAAGAATAGCAAGTTACCTGTAAAACATAACATCCATTTCATCTGTAATGTACCAAATACGACAGAAAGGTGCCTTTGATTTGTACCACTTCTTCAATTTGAACAAATTCTTAGCTTTGAGTTTTATTTACTAGATGGGCTTTTTGCCCCCAGATTTAGTATGTTTATTTCATCATAACCTGTTGTTAGTGTATTCTCCTCATATTGATGATGAGCAATAGAGTGATCTCATGTGTATTCCTCAGATGTCATGTCAGCATTGGTTATATTTGATAAAAATGTAAGAGAACTGGACTCTGGCCGGTCTAATTCCAACAGTAAACTGACCTAATCTGTTTTGCTTCTTTCACTCTATGTTCAACTCATTCAATACAGACAAACAAGAAGAAAATTTCAGTAGTAGCTTGATCTAGGATTCAAAGCTGTGACTAAATATCACACTTGTTGAATCTATCAGCGGGTCACCATGTGACTTTACATAAACCATATCATCTCTGATTGTCTTTTTTTTTTTCCTCTGTACATCTTAGGGAAACCCTTGGTGAATATAGAACATTACAAGGATCTCAACCATTTAGATACCATGGAAGTAGAGAACTTAAGGAAACAGAAGATTATCAATGAACCCTACAACCACTTTTACTGGACTTCCCTATTTACACAATATAATACCTTAGTGATAAATGGCTTGCTCATTATTAAGCATTTTAAATTATGTGCAAAGAAATGCTAGTGGAACAAAGAGTTAAAGCTTCTGTTCTATGTGCACTTTTTACAGAAAAGGGGGATAATCTGGACAGCATGCAGAACAGACTGAAAGATGCTGATGAGAAGAACTCCATTCTCCTGAAAGCTTTGAATGAAACCTTGGGAAAGCTGTCAGCCATTCCTAACGGTAAGCTGGAAGAACACTGCAACACTTGACTCATCCCTGCTCTTTTGTTTCATTTTCCATCACTTAACATCTGTCTGATTAATCTCTGCCTGTGTCTCCTTTGACTATTGGCTGCTGTAATAAAGTGAAGATGAGCAATGTGAGAGAGAACTGAACTGAAAACAGGTACATAGTATTGGTTTGTATTTCAGCATGGTAAAGGGTACCATGCTGCTGCAGGTTGAGAAAGGTTTCAGAAATAAAAGAATTAGGATATCAGGAATTATGACACAGTCTGAGACAAATAGCCTTTTCTTAAAATGTGAAAAGTCTTTTTATGAAATTACTGTTTAATGAACCATTATAATTTCACCACTTATAATTTAACCCAAGAAGAATAAAGACTTACTGACTTTACAGGAAAAGTAGTTCAAAAATTGCTGGGTTTTGTCTTACCTTTCTACCACACTCCCATTGATTTCTGTTGCAGTATTGTTTCTAATCACTATTTGGTGTTGCATATCTTTTTTTAGACTGTAAATTGCTTAGAACTGGAGCAGGCTTTCCTCAATGAACTCAGAAGTGCTATGCACATTTGTAATTCTATATAGCCAAAAAAAAATTTAAATCTATAATACGCATTAAAATCTTGAAGTTAGGTTGTTAGCTATTTTGTGTTGTGATAGTGAGGGACAAGGAGATACAACATAGTTTCATTATAACAGACAGTGATAAACTGAATGTTTCTTTTAGAAAATAAAAAGTTTTTTATTACTGTAGTCTGCTACGACTTTTCTCTCTAAGGAGTACTTCATAAACTGAAGATATGCCTTAAGAAAATTCTCTAAAGAAAATCTATATTCTCTCTGATTTGTGATGGTCTGGAAGGTTCAGACTGCGAGTAAAAACTTGACATGAAAAACAATTTACTGTTCATCTTGCACATTTTTGTGGCTTTTCAATTCCAGATAACTGAAAAGTTTTGGCTTAGATTTAGTGATCCTTCAAATCAGGCATTCACAAAAATTTATTTTAATGTCATCTGCATCATATGCCACTTCCCAGGTTTTGGCCACAGGTATTGACATGACTGATTGTCTTCTTGTGCACAGACAGATGTCTCAGTCAAACAAAATGGACCTCTAAGGCCGGTTGACCTGAGGACATAGAATACTAAATATGAAACAAGTAAAAGAAATACGAAATATGCAACTATTAGCAATGTAATAAACTCTTGTCAGATTAAAGTTACAGGTTGCTTGCTCTTGGGACAAGGACACTCATAAAAACAAGCAGATGTGTATTAAGAATGAGATTTAGAGCAAATAGATAGCATGGATAAGAAAATCCGGTAAATTAGTTGTCCAACAGGGAAATAATGAATGAGGATGGGGGAGGAAATGACCTTGTCATATATCTTGTTCTTCAAGGATTCAAGAAAGCAGAGAGCAGCTTAAATGAATAATTCTTGTGTTCGTGCTATACTAATAGGCAAATAGAAGCAGAAAGATTCAACATAGGATAGATGGGTAGATCGCCTTAGGACAAGGACCCATAGGTGCAGGGGTGGCATAATTTAAAGTGTGACTGAAAAGAAATATAGTCTGAGTGACCAATAGAGGGAAGTAACACTGACTCCAACTTTCACTCTGCCAGAAAGGTGCATGACATCTATTAATGGCCTTGAAAAGAGATATTTAGATATGATGAAAAAAGGAAGTGAAAAAAAGGCAATCAGAGCTCTCTTTTTACTTCTCAGTACTGATTATCATAATGGTTTATTAAAGATTCAGCTGTATTTTCAAGGTGCTGTTATGTTTTGGGGTCTTTGGTTCTCCCTAAAACTTCAGACATAAGGGTGGAGTTGTTTGGAACACAGATATAATGTATCTTTACTTAAGAAAGTAAAAAGGGTCATGTAAATCTCCAGTGTGCAGGACAAACCCAGCAATTCTCTATGGCCCTAGGAAGCATCACATATTCCCCAGGCCACTGGCTTGATCGCATTAGATGTTCCACAGAAGAAAGAACTGCCTAGGAGACTATTTGGAAACCTGTGCTGTTGATCCCTTGAAATGGATAAAATGTCCATGTTTCCCATGTCTTCCCACAGTCATAGAATCAGGAATGTGTAATCTGCTTCGAGAAAATGTTGGTAGAAACTAACTCTTATCAACTATCTCTTAGTCAGAAATTGAAAGAAATCACAACCTTCTGTGCCTTCCCCACTACTGCAATGCAGTCTGTTAACTTCACAGACTACCACAGGAAGCCCCAGTCAGTATGACAAGTGTCACTGTCTCTACATGATTGCTGCAGAGATGTCCAAACTTCTGAGCTGCACTCCAAAATTCTCATATGACTGAGGGACATCAGGATACCTTGGAGAACACAAGGAGAAAACAACTACAAGAACCATTTCACAGGAAGCCGGTGGCAAAGCAGGTTCCTGCAGGTCCCATGACTCCACTGTGGTGTGGTGGTAGAATGGGAGCTCACATGGATTCCCTTGCAAGCTAGAGTGTACACCACAACATTTTCTGCTTGCTCACATCCTCCCATCTGTGTAAATTCAGAAAATTTGGCAGCTCCTTAACCCAGCACAACCTGTGCTCCTGGCTCATCATTTGGTGTTATCTCAGTCAAGCAACAGCACCTGAGCTACATTATGAGTTTTAAAGCATTTTCTAGCACAGGATTTTAATAAATACCTACTTGAATACCTAATTGTCTGGTTTATCGTTTTTAAGTAGCAGAATCAAAAACATTCCAGACTTGAATGTTTTCACCCCAAAGGTGGTAGCAAATTCTTTTCCATATTGCAGGCAGAGAGGTAGGGCAACATTAGATTAATTGTTTTTACTCAAGGTCACCAAGGATGTCTGTGAATGTGTGTGATACGGTCACATAGACATACATGTATGTGATGCAGTCAGTGAATGGACCCTTGGTCTCCTGATTCACAAGATTATTTGTCACAATTTCAGCTAAAAGACATGGAATTAGATTTCTATACTCTGCACATCAGAACACTGAAAGTCCTATTTCTATTATAAGTATCAAATATTATATCTTGACACTTGATTAGAGGTTAACCAGTGAGTCAACAGCAACAACAAAGTTGCACAAAAATTTGTCTAATAAAAATGATTTGTCCTTTACATACAAATGGGGCTGGAGCATTTTCTCTTCTTCAGGTGCATTTGAAGTCTCAAAAAAGACATAAAGGGCCAGATTCTGTAATCCACACTTAAAACTAGTAATGTCTTATTATGTGTCAAGTAGGAGCTCTCAAAGAACTACGCTACACAGTTTAAGACAGTAGAACTTTGACCCACTTTATTTCTAAGATGTGGGAAGGATATTTCTGTACCCTTGGCAATCATTTCATTATCCTTTTCTACCTACAGATACGGCTATAAAGGTACAGGCAGCCAAAGACAAAGCTAGACAAGGCAATGATACTGCAAATGACGTCCTGGCTCAGATTAAAGACCTCAACCAGAATCTCCTGGGCTTGAGAAACAACTACAGTAAACTTGAAGATGACGTGGCAAAAACAAATGCTGTCATGAAGGATCCCATCAAGAATAGTAAGATGTTTTTTTGGTTATTTGGTGCTAGGTTTATTCATTTTGTGGTTTTCCTTTCACATCTCAAAATGAAACAGAGACACTCCAGAATTTCATTCATGTAGCATTACTACACTATGTCAGGATAAAAGGAATCTCTAACTTCTATTTTCTGGACTTCATATATAAAAATAATTCTAAATCTTAAGGACTGCTGCTAGTAGTTGAAAAAAAAAGCTAATATCAGCAGCATGCACATGCAGTGGATAGATTTGTTCTGCAGACTAGTTTTTAAAGTATTTTGGAGGTGAATAATCAAAGATTCAGACTGGTAATTCAACCCTTGATTCAAGCAAAATTCCACACACTAACCCTGTCTTCAGTCAGATAGTCTGTTCTGGGAGAAATGCGTGACTTCTTTCATCTGCCTTACTGTTTTTGGTAGAACACTGAAGACTCTTTAAGAAGAAAGGGAAAAAAGAGATTCTGGGAATATTTTTTTGTATGCTTTTTTTTTTTGCCAGCGAGTTCCGTTATCAAATGTGACAATTGCTTTAGCTTTTTTGCTTTAGTTATGATTGATAAAATTAAATTCTAAATTAGAATACATTTTATGGTTGCTAGAACACATCATATAAGAGTATACAGACAGGGCTGACCACAAAACCAGTGTGTCTTTACAAAATTACAGAAAGACTAATTTCTCAGCTACCTGGGCTCCCCAGATTCTTGTCAGCTTGATGAAGCTGGGCACCTAAAAACATCCAGTTTAGGAGGCTGTCATTCTCACTCTAAGGACAAATACCTTCTTCAAATTGTAGCTGTATCAGTGAAAAAAGTTAATCCCAATGGCTGTTTGTCACTGCCTGCCTATTGCAAGTTCCTGATCCCTCATCAACTGAGATACATGAGTGAGCCCCAGATATAATCCCCATCAGGCAGACCAATCCATACTACTTTAGACAATATGAAAAGTAGTTATTGATTGAAATAGTATGGTTAGATTACAGCAAGTTATGGAACAAGCTGATCTATGAGCTAATGACCTCTGGCAGGGTAGTGATAAACAACTGAGAAGTGGCCTAAAAGCAGTAATTTCTTGGCACCACTGGGTCTGGACTAGGCCATCTGTCCCAGCCCAAGTATTCTAAGACTGTGTATAAATTAGCATTTTAGTTGAGATTCGGAGTGATAGTTTAGAAGTTAGTCTCTTGATTGTCCGGAGTCACCATTATTTTGTTCACATTGAGGAGTGTTCTTAAGATTTGCAAAACTCTTTCATGTCAGATAAAGCTTAACTGCAAGATGTTCTCCAGAAGCACGCTTCTACCACTCTCCAACTGCTAATGAATACTCAGATTACAAAATAAGATTAAAGTAAATTCAAAGTAAGCCACTCCAAATATATATAGTATGTTGACATTCATGACTATATACTAAAGTAAACATAACCTCTCGTGTATATCAAAATCCAGGCCCTCATATTATATAGATGTACAATATATAAAAGGTAGTAAGTTTTTTCTAGTCTAATCCTGTCCCTTAATTTACTTTGCATTTCTGTTTAGAACTTCAAAACATTTTCTTACGTTACCTTCTGTTTTTTCTTTTCTTTGTCTCCATATCTTGCCTACAGAAATCAGTACGTATATTTTCTTTCTTGCTGCTTTTATTATGCCTTTTCCAGTAAATGATGATTCACTGCTTACCACCAAAGCTTCTGCATGGTGCTTTATGTTTCACATTCATTTAAATAGTTAAATAGTTACTTTTTGAAGGCTCTGAGATAGTGACTTGGTAACTAGTTTCACTTATGTGAAACGTTAAGAACCTAGACACTGATAGCAAACCTTCCAGATGCTTCTTAATGTTGCATTATTATTATCATTATTATGGTAAATGCAGGTTTGTCCCTTTCAGTGTCATCCGTGCAAACCCATACCCTCATGCTAGCTAAGTGTTGCAATCCTTAGATCTGCGCTGCTGAACTATCAAAGAGAGGGCATTGTTCACTGCTTGCTTACTGAGAGGCAGAAAAGTCTTCTGAAGTTTAAAGAAAAAGGCAGAAGAAATATCCTTATGAAATTAGGTTCACCTGAAAAAGAAAAAAGAAAATATTTGAAGTTTACTGCCACTGTTTTTTAATCTGCTTTCACTACACATACAGAATGCTAATATTGTGACCAGAAAAAAGCTTCTTTCTGATTGTGGCCACTTTAGTTAATTCAAGACCTCATTTCAGAAATTACTAGTGGTAACTAGCCAGTTCTCATTGATCTAGCATTTTTCTTCAAAACTGGAGTTTAAAAAAACCCAGAAAATAAATACTTCATTCATAAGTGTATTATACTACAGGAATTTTTTTCTACAGTATCATCCTAATCTGAAGCATAGTTAATGCTTCAAAATCCTGCTTTAACACCTCTGTGTGCTGCAATTGCTTCTTTAACTTGATTCTAAATATTCTTAACTTATCTTATTCTGTTCAAGCAGCTTCCTGGTCCATGTGTACCTCATAATAGCATATACAGTCACCTGGGTGTCATGTGTACAGCATTTTCTTGGGTTTTATTACTGCTATGTATAATTACTCTCTGACACTATTCCCTAAAACACTGCCTTTTTCTTTCCTATGAAGTTGCTGATGCGGATTCCAGTATTAAAACTCTAGAAAAGGAAGCAGATCGCCTGCTAGATAAAATCAAGCCAATCAAAGAACTTCAGGATAACTTAGGGAAAAACATTTCTCAGATAAAAGAGCTGATAAACCAAGCTCGGAAGCAAGCCAATTCGGTAAGCCCTCTTTCTCAGTAAGATGACCTTTTGAGTATTGATGGGATTTTATTTTCTACTTTTCTATTTCTTTTCCACAGTGGGAATCTTTCTATTCTAAAAATGTGAAAAGAGAGCAAATAATGGACTATTACATTCTCAGAGAAAAAGAGAATATTCTGATGATTTTCACTGTGTGTGAAAACATGCCGTTGTTTAAATGGATAACATCTGTAGGAATGTATCTGGAAAGGTTATTATTTAACAAATATTGTGAATGAAGATACAGCAGAGTCACAACATCAGTGATTTTTTGTGAAAACAAAAATCTATTTTTTTTGCCTCAGCACTGATATTAACCCCTCGATTTCATTTCATAGAACATGAGAATGACACCATCGTAAACCCACTGAAAACTCACTGAAATTGCTGAGTGTGTTTGGTTTTTTCCATATTCTTAGCTTTCTTTGTCCAGTAGCAGTTCTGAGAGCTGAAATTTGAGTCAAGAATATATGTCTACTCCATTTAATGAGTTTGGAGTTCATCTTCCTGACTCGTCAATGCTCTGAACTCATGTATCAGCTGGTTAATACGAAGTTTATTCAGGTTGTGACCTAATGTATGAAAGGAAAATGATTCTTGAAGATGACACTTAAACTTCCTGAAAAATGGTTGAAAAAAAAAATCTATGGAATAATAGACTTCTGTGAAAAAAATGTATTCCATATCTTGATAAAATTGTACATGATAGAAAGAGGCTACAGTGATCATATAGTTTCGTTACATTCATCTTCTGTCTAAAGGCTTTGAGGTACTTCACTGCTCAGCGTTTCTGAGATAGGAAAATTGTGAGTTTGGTCATATAATGGATCTCCTTTTTGTCAAAGTTTGCCCTAAGCATGAGGTGATACCATTATGTACATCTACTCTAATATGTGTGGAGCTGGAA
Organism: Eurystomus gularis; assembly: GCA_013400335.1. NCBI lineage: Eukaryota > Metazoa > Chordata > Aves > Coraciiformes > Coraciidae > Eurystomus > Eurystomus gularis. The sequence goes on along the minus strand of VZZY01025719.1, from coordinate 5,390 downwards.
TTGAAATACCATTGTACTGTCATTATGTCTATGCTGGTATTATGAAAGCAAACAGTATATTGTTTTTATCTGTGCTCAGAGCCTGAGGAAACTAGCACACAAATCCACATGCATATGTCACTCAGCTGTGAAAATGAAACTTAGTTATGAATACCAACTCCATTAGGAGCTATGTAAAAGCAGTGCTAGACATAACTGTTGGTTTAAAAATAATTTTTAAAAGATGTCTTCTTAAATTGGCATAATCAAAGATATTACAAGTTAAAAACAGACCGTGCTGTCTACCCAATAGCAATGTGCTGTGATCACTTCAGGAGTGCTGCTTATTTTTCTAGCTGCACATTCTACTTACAGACTACCTCTACTACTATTATTCCACTTCTGCTTGCATTAGACCAGTATATCGTCTAGCTATTTTTAATCCATACATTTTGTCTTTTCAAATCTGAATGCCAGAAAAAGCTTTTATTTCCTTTTAATAAACAGTTGCAGAAAGAAAAAGCTATTTCTACATTCTGTGCATATCTAGGTAACTCCCTGGTATGTGTAACACAGTAATGGGAAGAAAAAAAAAAAAAAGTAATATTCTTATAATTATTTGGAAGCATCTAAAGTTATTTATGGAATAATAAGCAGTAAACTAAATTCTTTCTGCTATGCTTTTTTTGAAGATCAAAGTGTCTGTGTCCTCTGGAGGCAATTGTATTCGCACATACAGACCAGAAATAAAGAAGGGAACATATAACACTGTCATTGTCAATGTGAAGACTGCAGTTGCTGACAATCTGCTTTTTTACCTTGGAAGTGCCAAGTTTGTAAGTCTGTCTCCTGCTTTTCATGTCAGGGTTGCTCAATCAAATCAGACTACTGAAAAGTACAGAAGATGAGAGAGGCGCTTTTTTTCCTCTTAGAGGCTTCAAAGCAGTTGTAAAGGATGTAAGATAATCTAGACATTTACTGTCTTTGGTGTTAATATAGGGACATCTAAAATATGACCAGAATTTTTCATTTTTATTATTTTAACTAGATATGAAGTGGAAGATTTGTACAGGAACTACATTAGAGCTTTAAACTTCACAGTGCAACAAGGGTAATTTTGGAGCTGGTTGTGGGTTTTTCCTTGGGAATGAAATAGCTTATCATCTTGCATCTGTCAAAGCTTCTATTTATTGTAATTTTAAGTCAAGACTACAATTCCAGGCATAATAATGATGAATGATTCAGTTTCCTGTAGGAGACAGACTTGTAGGATAATCAATAATTATTCAGTAAATGGGAAAAGTATTACCATTTCTAACATTTTGAACTTTGTATTTTATTTACCTAATACAAAATGAAGAGATGGCATCACGTATCAGCCTAGAATCCTGACATCTTTCTGCCATCCAATGGATGTTTGAGAAAAAATGTTCCTCTGAGTTAAATGTTTCTTTTGGTGGCTACATTGTTAACAATTCTGTAAGTCTAGCAGCCACTACTGCATATCACTGACAGAAGTCATTTGCCATCTTTGGCTTAAGATTCCTTATTTGACCCAGTGAAAGCAGGATAAAGAGAATCTCATTTTAGATCACCATGAGAATTAATGTTCATATTTTACTGTTTATATATGGGTTTCTGATGCCTCATTAGACCTTCTGAAATGTGAAGAGTCCTGGGAAACTTCCTTTAATTAGAGTATGAGATTTCTTGTTTTCATATTTTACCTGTAGACTGACTTCTTGGCTATAGAGATGCGCAAAGGCAAGGTGAGCTTCCTGTGGGATGTGGGATCTGGTGTTGGACGGGTAGAGTATCCAGATCTGACCATTGATGATGGGTATTGGTACCGGATTGAAGCTTCTAGGCAAGTATATATTTCACTTCCAAGATTGGGTTCCTAAAGAAAAAGTGGCTAAATTCAGCATGTTCTGCTTCTAATCCACGGTCCTCAAGTTGGCTGGTTTACCTTGTAAACTCAGGTTTATGAGGAAATGTTTGCTATGTTTGAAACATCAACTTTAAGAAGAAAAAAAAAAAAAAAGATGATGTCATAAATATGAAGATATCTAGTTTGGCTTAATGAAAGGTTTTAAACCTCTGTCTAATAGTAACAAAGGTGTACACACTATAATTCCTATTGAAACATGAATTGTTCTGTGTCAATAATTTATTTTCATCACATAGTTCCCCTTTTATCTTTAACAATCTATGACTGTTTATATTCCCTTCTGTTTACCTATCACTCTATCAATTCTCTTTTTCAACTAGATTCCTTTTAAAATCAGTTTCAGGTTTTGGCACTCAAACATAACTACTATTCTTTTCTCCTTGAATTTCAAAGAGGAACAGCTTTTCTGAATTTTTGGTCTTGATACAGTACTGCAAATGTGTGGTCTGTCATACACCAGTATCTCGATTCTTACCCAAAACATCATTTCCATAGGCAGAATGTCTCTTCAAACTGGAGATATTTAAAAATATGTAGTTTATGAAAACTCAAGGGTGAAATATTGTATAAAGTTAAACTGTACTTTGTAATTTGAGATAGCTGTTGAGTGCTTTTGGACTTCAGAAATACATATACCTTAATATTCCAATTTTGCTTTTGTTAGCTGAAGCAACAGCAAACATGCATATGATCTAGTAATTACAGCATAAGTATTATATAACTTTATACCCTTTATCTTCAACTTCTGAACAGATCTTAGTAATTTAGATAACATAATCTATATTGCAATTTGATATGAAGCTGAGCGATTCTTCCTGCATCATTACAGCTAATTTCAGATAGTATTACACATAGACTGATAATATAGTCAGAAAATGAGAGAAAGGAAAAAGAAAACAGAGCACTTTAATTTCAGTTACATCTCTAGCTCTCAGAGGAGGAAATGGCATCCAATTTAAATAATCTAGTGAAATCACAGAAATCAGCCATTCAGAGCAGAGAATTAAATAAAATTATGACACCATCTCCAGATGCTGGCTTAATGAAACCTTATTGCTAGGAAAATACAAACTGGGGTATGATACAAATTGTTGAAATCTTCACCAGTTCATATTATGCATACTAAAACAGCTTCATGACACAGTAATGCCAGACTTTCATTTACAAGAAAGCTGCTTCAGCAAAATATGGAGCCAGGACATGGTATAAAAATTCACACATCCTACAAAAGCACGTTGCCTATTAAGCTGGTTGTTCTGGATATATAGGGTGTGCATGCCATTAGTTTTGAACAAACTGCTGGATCAGCAATTTAGAACAATTACAGCTGCACAAATCTGAAGTACAGAGCAGTGTTTAGGAGAATTACATTGCAGAGGCATTAGTTGGATTTGTGGGATTAGGGTGAAGAGCCTGAGACTGATTTTGCATTCTTAAGGCAGGCTTCATAGATCACGTACCCTGCTGAAGGTTTTCAACTTTGAACATTTTAGTCATTTTGATAACTCTCCTCTGACTCTCCTCAATCTGTTGGATTCCCTCACCTTTTTCCTCCAAATTTCTGATAGTTCCAGCCACAGACTTTTTCAGCAACCGGACAGAGCTGCCTGAACAGCTGGAACAGGGTATCCACTTAGAATGAGGATATAAGACGAAATTCTGGCCTTGCTGAATTTTGCCATTGATTTCAGTGGGGACAGGCGTTGACACACAATAATAATAGTATGGTAGGTTTAAAAGTTGATAGCAGTTCTTAATCAAGGATCCCAAAGGGCCTTAAAAAGAAGAGATTTGGTAGCACAGAGGTTACAAAATTCTTAAGGTTGCTCAGCATACCGAATGAAATCGGTATGATGAAAAAGCTGACTGTCTTCAGTTCAGTTAATGTCTGCCCCAAAATTTCCAGTGTGTTGAGATAAAATTGATAATTACTGCATCTGTTTTCCATGGACACTTTTCATTTTCATCACCTTTTCATTTAAAGCGTACTAACACTTCACATTTTATTGTATATGCAGAGGTTATAATGGAAATATTTTATTTAAAAAAATATATAATTGAAGTAAAATTTGTTTATGGCTGTAGAAATTCCTAAAAGAATTCCCTATACTTTGATGGTACAGGAATTTAACAAATGTCACTTACAGAGTTAATTACCTGCTTACAGAGGCAAATCTGATTGGCATCAAGAACTGCAATCAATCAAAGTATCAATTAACAAGGAAAAACTGGCATAACAGTATGTGACAAAATGATTTAAAGCACATTTGCAATATGCAAACAGTCAAATGGATAACGGAATATTTTTGGGACTCGCTAGATGAGTGAAACAATGTCTATTGGCTTCAGCTGGCCTCAGTTAGGAGCAGGACCTCATTAGTTGTGATTTTAATCAAGTGTGATTACCATTGTTTTGGTTGTTAATGACAGTTTAGGCAGTGCCCTTCCTTTGAGGACAAAGGACACTTGAATCACAAGTTCATTGTAGATGCATCCAGCCCAGCTCAGCAAGAATTCACTCTTAAACTACTGTGGCAAATCTAAGCCATACTTTTCAATGAAGATTTTCTGTGCTTTCAAGGGATCAGGAAGCAGAGGTTTCTCCATGGTATTTTGTAATCTAATCTTGATGACTTGCAAAAGTCATCGCATTTACATCACAGATCTCCTACAGAGCAAACCCTAGATGCATGGCATTATGTAAAGTTTTCAGATGATCAGCCACACACAGAGTGCTGGTACATCTTCTGTAATCCTCCAGTTTTTCAGAACTGACTATTGCTAGAACAATATCCTCACACTTGTCAGGCACAGGATAGCGATGTCTTTTTGCTGTCAATTTAGCCAAGTTCTTTCTTCAAGCTCAATTATCCTCCCTAAATAAGAGAGAATTATTTATGGAAGAGACTCCATTGTTAGCATTTCAGTCTGTTTGAAGGTGAAGGACATCCATGCTATTTGTGACATATTAGACACCCTAAAAAGTATCAGTCTGCTCAGTGACTTCTGCATTGCACTCTGCATTGCACTCAGTGACTATTGCACTTGGGTGATTTAAACTGGCATCTTGATTTCAGCACAATATAGAGTGAAAGTGCCAATGACTTTCTTTCACAAAGCATCAAACTTAAGCAGTTTTTTTAAAAAGTCTTTAGCAACTCTTAGTTTTTCAACACTTACTACATTGAGGCCTTTTATCCTTTAAAATGCTTCACTTCTATAAAGCTTCTGGAAAAAAAATTTTCTGCTGAACAGAAAGCTGTCTACTTAGCATTCTGTTGATTTTGGAATGAAAGGTAAAATATTGTCATTAAAAGGAAAGTTAAAAAAAAAAATCATCAGAATAATATGGATGGCTTTAGCCCGCTTCCATAACATGATTTGGACATCATATTCGCATACCCCAGATGTCACTCAGGAGATTCGCTAGGAAACTGAGATTCCCATCCATGTGGTTTCC
>VZZY01025718.1:155107-189012 GCA_013400335.1 Eurystomus gularis | reverse complement strand
GATGTTGAATTTAGGTTAAAAAAAATTGCCAGTTTGTGTTCTGTGTTTCACAAACAAACACACTGACACTTGCTTCAGGATTCTTGTTCTGCACTCTTTGGCTGAAGGCCAGGTATAAATAAATTAATCAGGTTATTAACTTGGCCCACACTGTGAATTACAACTCTGCAGAACATCTGAAACCTGCCCTTCTGACCTGCGGAATGGCTAGAGAATTGGCACAGAAACTCAGAGGCATGGATACAACTTTCCAAGAGCTTTGAAAGTCAGCCAGCGCACCAGCACAGACCACAGGCCTGAATCCAGTCAAGACAAAATATTTTATCAGAAGCCCATCAGTGAAGGCCTTCCCTCCCTACTCTGACCTTTATCGCTTAGATGGGAACTGTTCCCTCCACTGATCCCTCCAATTCATGAGAAGAAGCATAACTGACCATGACAATTGCCTTATAAATTATGAAAGTATCACCTGGTGCATCAGATGCTTTTGATGAAGGTAAAGTTAAGGAGGATATTTGGGGTAATTGTACATTGTCAAAACATAATGAACATTTGAAAAGTAGAGCTGAAAAAAAGCCACTTGAAGCAAACCTGCCAAAAGTCAAAGGCCTAGTATTAATCATGTTTGGCATGCCAGCAGCAAGACTAGTAGATGGACTCACTCAGCCCATTGCTGTGGACTTGGTAGTAGCACCCAATCAAAAGCTGGAAGAGGGTGGAGTCTGGTGCTCGAATGACCCCTCTGTCATCAGTAGAGACAATGCAACAAGCAGGCTCCATAATACACCAAAATGATGGCAAAAAAGCACCACCCATTCATCAGGTGGAGAAGACATGATATGGAGAAGACTCATCTGGTGCAGAGAGTGTTGCTTCTTGACACTTAGTCCCCGGCCAGCAGGTAAGGGGTCCTAGCCATGGGTTCTCCTGCATCCACTCTCCTCCTTCTTCGCTGCAAGGTTGGTGCTGGGAAGCAGTCATGGCACAGCATGGGCTCAAAGCACAGCACAGGCTTGAAGCACAGCATGGGCTCGAAGCACAGCTCGCTACTGCCTTCGCCAGTGGAAAGGGACAGTTTGGTCCACACTGTGGAAGTATTTGTTCGCAAAGGGGAGCAGAAACTGAAACTGGAGTCTAGAAGCATCTCATGGAGTCCAGAAAGCATTAAAATGTGAGGGAAGACAAAAGGGCTATGAAGGATAATGGAACATTGTTACAGAACATTACTGCTTAATTTTGTTTTGCTTTCTGTTTGCAAGTTCTGAAAGCCTTCACACTCTATGCTAGTCAAAATCCCAGGACCTTGAAAGTCTGATTTACTACAGAGCCAAAGCACAAGTTCAGTAGTTTTAAATGGTAACTTTCAATTAGTTTGAAACTGAAGTACATTAGACTCCAGCTTTAAATATTTTGTCATACACAGGCAAATATATAAGTGATTTACCGTATATTGCTTTTATGATATAGCGTGATAGTTGTGCATAGCACTTTGACATATCGTCCAGTTTCTGCCTTATAATTTTATGCTGTAAAATGAAATATGTGTGTGTATAAATAAATATATGTATGCATATATTTTAAAACACATAGCTTTCGGTGCTGACAGCACAGAAGTAATGAAGTTGGTTTCCCACCTGCTTAAAACAGCTGCCAGCTTTGGCTAGTCTGAAAAAATCAAGAAGAATGCTGAAAATATGGGAGGGAAAGTTGCTGGTATTGAAGACAAACTGAAGTCGACGTTCGGGGAAGCAAAAACACCAGCCAAAAAAAATAGTTTCTGAATTATTCTGAATGAGTTGCTAAATACAAGCTTAGTCAATTAACAAGCCATTCTTCAGCTGCACAGCAGATAGCTCAGCATGGTCACAGCTTGCCTCGGCCCTCACATTATGGTGCAGTCTGTTTCCCAAGACAGTGCACGTGCAAACACACACAATTGCTACCAGCTGCCTTCACTAAATGAACACAAATAAACAAAGACATGGAAAAGGCCAGGGAAACCTGATCAGAAATTAATAGCTTAGGTCAGGTTATCTTTAAGCATTCCTTCCAGCATGCCATACATGAAATTTATGTATTTTCTCACAGAAGAAAATCACCTTTGACAGGTGAAATATACTCTGTGTGTTCTGATTCAGCATCGGTTACCATATGTTGCAGGCTTGGTTGATGACCTCCTAGCTGGACTATTAAGCTACTGTGAAGGATACCCCAGTCCTGGGCTGCATTACAACAGAAGTGTGTAGTGGGCTGTTTTCCCCATTAGCATACCCTGCACACTCCCTGGGTAGCTGCATCTTCTCTGACATCAGGAAATGGGCAGACCTACTATGAGTATTTAATCTGAGATGGGAACACCTGCATTGGCTCATGTCCTACTTATAACATATGAGCAAACTTCACATCACTCAGCCAGGGCGGGTCCTTCAGAGGGCAACTTGGATCCTTGCTCTGGATTGCAATACCCCATATGCCATGATGTGACTGTGAACACATCCTGATATATTCCCAAAAAAACAGTTTCCCAAGCCTGCTGCAAAGACAGGGGAGAATAAGACTTGAGAGTCTTCTCGGAGTTTTCAGGACTTTGACAAGAGGTAGGACTCTGTGCTGTTCACAAGTACATATCAAACTAAAGCACATTTTCCCTTGCTCAACTGTCACGCTTTTCAACACCTCCAAGGTATGCAGCAGTTGAACAGAAGTTATCAGAAGGCTAGTATGGATGTAAAATCTAATGATAACAAACACTTCTGAGCATTTCAGCTCACTATCCTTAGATGACTTTCTTATCTCAGAGAGGTACATGCTAGGTTTCACAATAAACACTGGTGTCTAGTAGAAACATTTCTTTTAAAATGAAGAACTCACGGGAGAATAAGGATATGGCATAAACAATTTAGTAGCAACACAGGTGACAAAAGAATAAAAATTAAAAGCTCTGTTCAAGATTCTTCTCCTCCTTCTCTTTAAGATCTGTAGAAACATATGCAATAAGCAATTTGAGTCAAAATTAATTCCCGACCTATTTAAGGCCAGCACCTGGGAAGTCCTTGGAAGGTGCCAGTTAGAGAAAAATGTAACTTTGAGGAAGATCTAGGCTTCTCAAAAGAAGACTTAATCTCTCACCTAGCCTACCATTAATTGGACTTCACTAACAAGATCATGCCCAACAATCCATAACCTTCCATCTTCAATATATTTTAAATGTTCATTTGTATTTCAGTTCTGGAAGCGCCACAGAAACTTCTGGGAGTCTCTAGTAATACATTTAAAACAAAATATGGACTGCATACAGTTTTGACATCCATGATACATGGCTATGCAAGGAGCAACATATGAGTTCCAAAATTCCGTCTACAGGATTTTGAAAAGATATGGAGACAGAAGAAGTGGAGGAATGAAAGGAAAGCAAACAAATGTGTATTTTAGGTTTTAAAAGGACTCAAAAGACATCAGGGAGGAGTTCTGCATTGTATAAAGGAAAATAAATGTAAGTTCTGTAAGATTCCCTTAATGTAAGTAGAAAGTAAATATCCTTTTAAAGACTAGAGGACTATTCCATTCTGTGGATGCCTAACTACAAAAGAGTTTGGTTAATCAGTTATCTTGCACTTTTCTGCTCAGCTGCATAATGGTACAAAATGAAGTCATTTGTACTGCTTGCAATAGCATGAGTATCAGGCTCAGAAGCATATAGGACTGATCCTGACTTCCACATCCCTGTTCTTATATATGAAAAAGATGCTGGAGAGACCCTGCACACTGAGCTTACTACTTTGACATTGTTTCTTATTCAGCAACACTTGGAAGGTACATGAAATTAGTTCCAGTAACTCACTCCCCTCTGGTTACTGAGTTTTTCAAACCAGACTTTTCAACAGGTTTTTCTCAGCAGCATATCTGGATTTTGGCTTAGAAAATTGATTTGGTACTTGAATTATTAATAACAAGGCCAAGGATCACTGCATTAGCAGCAGATCTAGAAGATTGTCCACCTATGGAGAAAGGACATAGTGGGGAGAAGGGAAACAGGCACAGTTCCTAACGTGTGGCTTCCCACTGAGGTTAAAGGCTAGCCAAAGTAAAGGTTAGGCTAAATTTTTTCTACAGGTACATGTGGGTGGTGATTCAGAGAACCTAAGGTAGGCTCCAGCTTCCTTCAGAGGATGCACATTTCTCCACCAACCATAGCTGGAGTTTTGAGAGACTATTCTCCTAATCTGGCACCTAGGCATGACTCCTAAGTTTGGTAGTTGTAAACATCTCCACTAGTTTTAGTCAGTTTTCACACATGCTTTTCTTGGGTCTGTGGCCAAACTACAGACAACAGTATTTTCCCTAACGTGGGGAAGGAAACTACTCTTTGGCTCAGTAATTTGGATGCATTTATTTCAACAATTCATCATTTCTCTTGCCAACCAGGAAAAAGTGGAATTCCAAAGAAACTGAACTTCATTACTTAAGGTGGAATATTTTTTTCAGAACAATTACTGGAGTCCATGCAATAGGAATGGCAAATCATCTGTTACATGTCAGAAGATCTTGCCAAAATATTTTCAAAAATAATCACTTCACAGTGCCTGATTAAGTGAAGCAGTTTGAACATCCCTTTCCAAACAAATGCTATGCCATTTTTTATACAATTTTTCAGCCAAGAAACTCTTTCTCTGTCACAAGCTACTCATCTCTTCTAAGAAACTCCTCTGCATAAAATTATTCACCCTTTCTTCATAGATCATATGTGCTTATTGGGCGCATAGTAACTCTCCCCATATGACTGCAAGAAACAATGCAGTGATGCACGGAGAAACCCAAACCAGTTCCAACGAAACCAGAGAGGCACCTGAAGTTGCATTAGCTTGTTCTTTACTCAAGACTAAGGCATCCAGCCTTGCAAGTGTCCTCACCACTCTGCACTAGGGCTGCCACTCTGGCTCTTGTTCCAAATTGTGCTATCTGCATACTATCTCCCCCAAGATTTCAAAGTAATGTTTTCTCTTGTACTGAGACAAAATAAGTGGGAGCTACCAGAATCCTGCAAAAAATATTAGGCCAATATTCATTTATAGAAAGTGGTGAGTAAGAGACAACAAATCCCATGGAAACAGCCTCCAGGCAAACGTGGCATCTGGTGTCTCTATGCCCTACTGTGGTGAAGGCTTCCCCATTTAGAGGTTTGGATGAGGGAGCCAGGCAGTGACATGCTACTTGGAGCCGTGCTGCAAGAAGGAAATGTGGCTGTGAGACATAAATTAACACTAGAGTGAATAACATTAAATTATATTGAGAAACACTAACTTTAGCAGGCTGAAAGTTTAAGGCTGACATTTAGTCTAAGCTAGTTGCCTAACCTCCCTCTTTCATGGGGACAGCTGGGTTCCTTAGAGCCTAATACTCATCCCAAAATAAGTTTCTAAAGTGAAAGTGAATGAATCACTGCCCATCTCTACATTTGCTAGAGAAAGAGCCTGGAAAGTACTGAAGCTGGTAGGAGATGTCTAGGGTGGTGGAGTTCCACAGGATGTATACACAGAAGAGAGACAGGCTCTGTAGATTAATTTATTCTTCCCTGGTAAGACCTGCCACGTCTTTCAGATCCCTACCACATGGATTTTCCTTTAAGATCCAAGACAGAAAAAAGTCTACCTACAAGTTCCCTTCTGTGCTGGGAAGCATCACACCCAAACAATATCACTTCTTATTCATAATCCTTTTACTGAAGCCTCCTTCTCTCACGATGTGGACTGAACGAAGATTTTTATATGCTTTTGCTTCCACCTGATTTCCATTCCTCCCTGGTAAAATTTTACAAGGCCATTAATCAAATCTAAATTTAAATAAATATCTATTGTATTATCTTTTATTGTTGGTACTATTCCTCTCATAATGTTGAATAATGTTAATAATGTGCTTGTGTGTGACCAAGGGAAAATTTTAAAATTCTCTCATTAAGTTGTTTCACATTGAACCTAGAAAATATTTTGCTTGATTAGATATGGTCTTGACTATTTTATTGCAAAATATTTCAAATTTTCTTTTTTATTTGCTAGAAAGGCTACTGATAAACAATTATTTTATGCAGAATACAAAACAAACTATAGCCATATACGTATCTACATAATCCGGTTATTAATACATCCATCAAGCAGTTAGAGCACTTATGCATCTCAATCCTTTTGCAGGTAATTTATACATTTTCAACAGGGGTGTTGCATCTTTCAATGCAAGGTCTGATTCTAAGGACTGCCAACCCTTTGTAGCAGTGCAGTCAGCGGTTTGCCAGTCTGGTCCTTTTACCTCTTTCCTTTCATCCACTTCTACATGCCTTTTGTCTTTCTGTTTTATCCTATTAGTACTGATATCAATCACAAAATTCCTGCTGGGAGCAGAAGGGGATGCTATCTTTGTGATGTCTAAATCCAATATTTGCCACCATTCCTTTCTACACACCAGCTCCTAACACACATCTGCACTTCTAACTCATCAGTTTTAGATCTTTCACTGTTTGGGTCTTCTCATCATTTAAAACAAAGAAGAAACAATAGAAACATGAAAAACTTTTCCAATAAAGCTGCTTCTTATTAATATGTGAGAATTTTTGCAGTTTATTTTCTAATCCCATTTCAGACACACACAGTTGCACTATTCATTTAGGTGCAAAAATCCTGCAGTATAGAAGGTCTCTTTCTCCATGGTTTTCCCAAGAGCTAAGCAAGCAAAGTTCAAGTTCACTGGATGCTTGTGGGCTTTCAGAGTGTATAAAATATACCCACTTTAAAAATGCATCAATGTAGCTATAAAAAGACATCCAACTTCTGCCCCTCAGATGAGGCATACTCACTTGAAGATTTTCAGGTTGTAATTTGGTCTATATTGAAACTGTCTTTTTGTGAAAAAGCTCCTTTGTTACAAATCTGTGATGATTCCCTTTGAGAAACAGACTTCTCATAGTCTTCACACAGGGCAGAAATAACGACATTTTTTCCCTTTAATACTAGCTCACTAGTAAAAGAAAAGTAATAGACTCACTTTTACTGTTAAAGAAGACATGGTACACATACAACTGCTCATCTCACTAAACATTCTTGTAATATCACTTTAATAACAAATACTTGCCACTGGATATTGGTTTTAATCAGTTAAGACCAACGGTAGATGAAAGAGCACCAACGTAAATGCCATTTTAATCAAAACAACTGTTGTAACTGATCTCTGCTATTTCACTACTGCCATCCCCTTCAGCGATATGGAAAATGAAAACTATTTATCTGGTATTTTCACACCAAAATTTCAAGACATCACTTCTATAAAAAAAAAAAAAAGAAAACAAGAAATCTTTTCATTTTCTGTTTTTTGAATCGGTGCTGTCATTGTAAAACAGAAGCCATGGGAAATACAACATTTTAGGTCGCCTTTTATTTTGGAGGGGGAAGTTTGCACACAATTAAGCTCCTACATTAGCACAGAGTTTAAGATACTTCTGAACATAGCAGTCCATTTTTGTGCATACAAATAGCCCCACCTTCCAGGTACACAATCACGTTTTTCCAAAGGTAACCCCATGATTTCTACAGATTTCATTGGGTTTGCTTAGACTAAGACTGTTGGTTCCAAATAAATGTTAGAGAACCATCCATGAAACTGGACTGTGGATATGATTTTGACATAAATAGGATCACTGGAGGACTTTCCAGAAGATTGGAAAATCACTAATTGTACACCATTATCCCAAAGAAGAAACAGAAATACAGGAATAATGTGATGCTTCACAAAAATATGGGATCACCTAGAAAAGAATTAAACAATCTAAAACCAGAAGCAGAAGTAATGCTCATAAAAAAAGTTTTACGGAAAACATTAACAAAACCAGTTTTACATGCCTAATGACTTACATAATCGGTAGGCAAAAGTAATTATATAGACATAAAATATTTAAAATTTATTGTTGTTTGTGATTTAATATAATCTGCAGAGGAAAAAACAGGAAAAAAAAGAAACAAGGCTATGGCAAAACCCAACAACACCACATGAACAGATTCAGAGGGTCACTCACAACTCATTCACAAACCCCAAGAACAGAAAATAAAGAAAGATATAACTGAAAAGTATTTTAAGAGGTCATTTAGTCCATTCCCTGCCAAAATGCTTCACTATCCCAACTTCTTTCATGAAAGGGGTCTGTCAAGCTTGCTCTTAAAACTTTTCATTATGGAGATTTCTTCAGACCTTCCACATCATTTCTGTCCAAGTTACCTCAATCCTTTCTACAAGATCAGATATCCCCACTATTTGCCCCAGGAATCTTTTCAATCCATCCCCTTCTTTTTGCTTGAATCTGGAGCTTCAGCAATGCGAAACGAAACCACAGGATTATGCCAGACACAATGTGCTTCCCTAGGAGGGACAGATGGGTGAGGGGGTCAAAATGAGGACTACAACCCACAGGGAGTGTGTGGCTCTATGTAGCACTTGCCTATCAATATCAGCTTTACCAATTACAAATGTTCAAAGATTATAAGGCAACCAAATAACCTTTTTTTTAAAAGCTGTGTTAGAATTCGGGCTTTAAAAAAAAAATAGATGCTGTATTATTTTTACTTACATTCTAATTTGCCTCTGTAGTAAATCTGAGTCATGACTTTGAGTTTTTCACTGCAACCACTAAAACTAATAACTGTGGGGGTTTTTTTTCTTTCTAAAATAAGGGAATCATCTCCTGTAATGAGTTGTTTCCAGGAGTGAAGGCTTTGACTGAAAAACAAACTACTGCATAATTTGAAAACTATTGTTCCTCATAAAAGAGCTGGCGGGTTTGAAATGCAGTGCAGCTTTCCAGAAATAAGTGGGAAGCTGGAACTACATACACATTTTATCAGATAACATGAAACAAAACAAAAGCACACACTTCTTAGTAGGCTCAGAGGAGAGCAGGCATCACTTGGCAACTGAGGGATGGAAATGGCTTCCTGGATTTCAGGGTTGTCTGGTGTCCAGAGCTGCTCTGAGTGTCGTAGTTATTCACCAGCAGTGCTGGACTTGAGGATTTACTACTTTACCCTGGCCCTTGGAAATATGGGAACAAAGATGGGTAGAGAGAGAGCCAACATCTCAGAAACAAGGGTGTATACTAAGCTCTCATGTCTATGCCTAGGGATCTCAGAAAGGGTTGGATTATAAAACAAATGGAGAGACTTCAGGAACACCTGCTGAGACAGAGAGAATTTCAAAGCTTATAAAAAGAAGACATTTAGTTGGCTCTCAATACTACTAGTTACATGTTCATACCCCTTCCAAAAAAAAAAGTTTAAAACTATCCTCATAGTCTTTTTAGCATACATCATTTCTGGCAAGTTTTACTACTGTCTTTCTTATAAAACCTAAATGGAAAATGGGGTTTAACCGAAGCTACTGGATGGGGGTTACTGCATCAGGGTGAGGGGCATTGTACAATTGACACCTCCCAGCAGCTCTGTAGCACTGTGTTTCATACAATGTCACCACCTGGGATGACTAGGAAGGGGGCAATCACTGAGCTATTATATTGTGTCTGTGCATAATTTAATTCAGTTTGACTGCAACATCAAAAATGCAGCTCGTGCGAGATGCTAATGACAGGCTTCTGCAATTCAATGCTTTCAACAACAATTTATTAGCTTGGATAGAATCTAGTAGGGAATGAGGCATTTTATTCATGAGAATACATTGGAATAAAAGAGAAATAACATCAAAACGCAACTATGCTGTTTTCATGACCTGATGTTGATAGCTGTGGGGGCTTCCACCTATTTAAAATTTTAATACTTTTTTAGAGCTCTCAGCAGTGCTAGTGACTAAAACATTGCAAAATGGCTCCTAGGACATAAAAAGGGCAAGGTGAAAAAGAGGGAAGACAATGAAAAGCGCTGTCACTCCTCCAGGCATAGTAGCACTCATTTCCATCCTGGGATGCAGCTTGCAGATACAGGGCTGTTACTTGCCTTCCTTATCCACTATGACTTCCATCAGGACTTTATCCAGTTCTGTAAACAAAGCATATTTAAAGACAAAAAATATTGGATGTACACACAAAGCACGGTACAGCAATGGTTCTCTCTATCTAGTCAGGGGTTCAAAGTGATGTATCAACAGGAGATAGCGATGGCATTAGGGAGCCTACACAGGGGGTTCTTGCAAAGTGTTTTTGGCCAAAAAACTTCATGCTTCTCTAGTTCTGAGCTGTTTTCACATGCAAAGGCTTTGGTATCTCACAAGAGTGAGTTTTCCACATCCCAGGCATCTCTTTACTCCCAGAGCAGGAGAAGATCTGATTCCTGAGCATGCAACAGCTTACTTCAGCTGGGGACACCAAAACCCTCCCAGCAGACAGAGGAGATATGGGCCATTCTCGCGCACAGCTACCTGGTAGCCACATGGTTCACTTCCATGCAGCAGACACCCAAACCAGGACAGCAAAGATGGCTTCAGCATCTCTCAGGTGCTGCATAAGAAGAAAAACCACCAGCTAACTCAGGGGACTGGAGACCATCGAGAGGAACATGTTCAGGAATGATATGACAGTGGGGTGGCAATTGCTGAAGTAAAGGTGGAGCGGACAACAATGGGCGGTTACCTCCTCAGCCCATCTGGTGTCACCATTTGCTGTTTACAACTCAGTTCCTACCATGGATCCACATCATGCCAAAACACTTGGAAAGAAGAGGATCCTTTTACATCATCATGTGTGAGATCAACATAAAGAAATGCAGAGTTCCTACCCTGCTATCTCTGTATTTATAAAACTACCTGCCTTCAAATAAAAGGAATTGTCTCTTTCTTCAAGCTTTTAATAGATATTGTTATAAAAAAGAACAATACTGAAAAGAAAGTTGTAACATGAAATTGTGTAAATTGAGATAGAATTCTGTCTCGCATGATACATGAGCTGAACAGTAATAACATCTCAAGAGTCTTAATTTCAATCAAACCAAAATCATAATTAATTACTTCAGGAGGCTGTTAAATGCCCACAGCACTGGAAAGTCTGCAGGAACCACTTCAGTGCTTCTGTGCTGTAAGACAAGTACAAAATCTTAAACATGTAAATGATTAAACAGGTCTCCACCATCTCTCTTTGGAGCGCCAAGCTTCTCCCAGGTTTTCCTACAGAGTCCCAGCCTCCCAGTGTGCAAATACATACACACACACACACACACACACACCCCCCGTTAGAATAAGGTCATTGCCAAAGAATTGATTTTAAAAAGCAACATGCAACATAGCCCATTAGAAAATACTAGGAGACTGTGGAGGAAAAATTCAAGCCACTAATGTTAGAGAGTTCTTGACACAACACATTTGCTGGAACCATCCACAATCAATTACTGAGACAGAAATAAGTGTGGAAAGCAGCTGCCTTTAAACAACAGACTGTTGATGCATGTAAAACTGTTCCTTCCTTTTCTTTTCATGGGAGATCTTCTTCAACTGGTTTATATACAAATAACTCTGTATTTCCTATGGGGTCCTGAGGGCTTCTTTAAGAACCAGCATTGATCACTTTTCACACTGTGGCAGAGTCTTGGTTAAATAAAAGGCCTTTACGGTATAGAAGGGCTGATATGAAATATGCTTAACAACAACTCTTCAAGGAAAAGCTTGTTTAACCGAGAACTGCTAGTGAAAGCAATGAGATGTGTGCAGATAATGCCAGATGGCTCAGGCACTAACTCACGTTTGCTGCGGTTCTAGCCTCAGGTAAAAGTGCTTAAGATTTAAGAGTGTTATTTAGTTTTGTAGAAAGGCCACGTTAGCATTTTTTGCCAGTTTGTTTCCCCTAGTTTCACTTCCTACAGACCAAGCCAGAGAGATTGTGAAAGAGCAGATCTAACCCAGCCATTCATGATGCTACCTGCTTCACAGTTCTGCCCACCCCTTGCATGGTGGCACCTTGCCCAGCCCCACATTTCAGCCACTCACCAGAGCATTGCCTCGGGACTACTGAACATTGCACAAACTAGATTGACCCAACTCATTTTTCTTCCCATCACACAGCTTCTGTCATGCATCAGCTGAAACCAGTGCGCAAAAAAAAGACCAACTATTGCGCAAAAGAAAGAAAAAAATATATAGGGCTTAAATTTAAATCTGTCAACAAATACCAAGAAATCAGACTGACTATACAGGATGGATAACCTCAGAAGTATCATGCCTGTGTTGACTTCTTTGAGTTACATCTTGCTGTAATAACCTAGTAAACTAAAATATGAAATAGGTACAGGCAAATTACAAGGATTTAATACTAAAGTAACTGATAATTAATATGATAACTGCTTGTTTTCAGACACTACTTCTTTTTATAGCAAGTTTTTTTAATATTCTATTTCCAACTCCAAACAGTTCCTTTTCCCTAACATTTGGACACCTTTAAGATTCAGCAGGACAAGGTACTGGACCATCTTGTCTAGACCATGCTTTACCCAAAAAGGTTGGATCAGATGATCCTTTACATCCCTTCCAACCTGGTATTCTATGATTCTGTGACTTAACAGAAAGCCAAAGTGCCTTGGAGCACAAGAGCTGGAAACCAGCACTACAGAACGCCCTCTCAGAAGACATTTAAATTTTATTTAATAAGCAAGGCCTATGACAAAGGTACGTGTAATTTAATGTAATTGTATCATTTCTCAAGGTTTTACATAATGACTTTTTGTTTCTAAATAGTACTTCACTACTGGGAGCAGGAGAACGTAATTGTTCTCTGGGTGCTGCTATTAGCTCCTAAGGGCACAATCAATCCTGCCGAGACATATAATTCATGCACTGTTTGCTTCTGATATAGCTACATTTACGAAAGCAATGCAGTGATTAGATTCCTCCAGAATAAATGTGTCTATAAATCCCTGTGTTGTAAATACTATTAACAGCTACATTCAGTAAAGGTCTTGGGCCATTGGCACGAGGCTGAGGCAGAACTAACAGACATCCAACCAAACTGTAAGGAAAAAAAAATAATCCCCTCCGAGCTATTTCTTAACCCTGGACACATTCACGATCAGGAGGCACCCTCCTATCTAACTTTAGTGCATTCAATGCCTAAGGCACTGCTCTGCATCCTGCTTGGCAGGAACTGTCCGAGCTTCTCAAACCTTTTTCCCATGTGAGGGAAATGAGAGTCATGACACTAAGCATCCTTCTGTCACATTTTTGGAAAGATTGAATCTGATAGGCATTTAACACAGCATGAGCAGAATTAGGTGTCCCCACAAAAAGCAACTGAGAACATGCATAAAAAACAGCAGCTATTTTAGCAGTCAGCAGGTGCTCTTGAAGGGAGATCATTCTCTGCAGCACCTCAAGCCAGAGGAGAACAGTGCCCTCAGTTTCCTCAGACTAATCATGATCCTAAGTAATGATCCAGGTACATACAGAAATTAGACAAACTGAACAAAGGTTAAGATTCATCTCTCCAAATTAAGACATCTGCATTGAAGTTAGCTGGAGAAAGATGAGTGGTTTAGGGCATAATCCATCTCATTTAAGGGATGTATCTAAAAGTAATGATGTGCATCACTCCTTGGGATTGATTTTCCCACACTGACTATAAAGAGAACCCTAAAAAGCTAAATCAGATATAAATGTATGTACTGCAGGCTGCTAAAGTTAGCTGAAATTGGTCTTGCACCAAGAGTTTATTAATAATTTAACTAACCAGAAACATGGGTAAAAGTGAGTCAGTGCATTATTTTAATATTATTTATGTTACCACTGGATTATGCAGAGAGCAGAAATATGAAACAGAGACTGAAAAGACATCAATCTTTCCTAACCATGGAGAAAGTCATATTTATGTACGTCCTTGTGCACAATAATATTGTATTATTTCCACCAATTCCACATAGGCTAAATTCTGATGTCAATAATTTAAACAACAAAAAAAACCAACCAAAAAAAGAGAGTAGAAGCTTTGATAAACCTATAGGACACCTGTGACAGTCTAAAGAGATTTTCACACACGGCTTTGTAACCACTACAATTTTTATTGGGTTCCATGGACATTGTCAGGGAATCTTCCCAGGACACAAGTATAACCAGTTTGTTTCAGTATATTTCCAGATCAGTCTTGAAGAAGACTGATATTATTTACTTTACAGTACAGAAAGGCTGATTCTCAGAGCTTCCCATTTGCAACCAAGGGGTAAAGTGCTTGGTACAACTGTACTGAGTCGCTCTTTCCACAACAGCCTGTTTGCAACACGTATATAGTTTAAGAAAAGACCACCTATATGAAGGCATATTTCCAGTGTTCATGCAGCACCTAGCAGCATGGAACCTGAATCCCAGATTTGCAGAATTGAAACATAAATTTCCTGTAGGATGACATAGAAATTCTCATATTTTAAAAGCAATGGAGAACTACACATCTACTGTTAAAAAACAGTATCATTGTCCTACACATCACCTCTTCTTGACACTGGTGCCTAATTTGGAATACGTCCTCGCCCACCCCATGAATCTCACTAGTGCATCTTGTGCCTTCCAGGATAGCATCACTGATTGTCTTCTGAGTGTTCAATTAACTGGTAGCTCAGACAGGCACATATTGTAATTTTCCTGCAAACTACCCATTTAAGGAGAGCCGAAGACGATAATTATGACAATGTCATAAAGAAAAAAAGACAAGAGAAACAATAAAATAAAGGAAAATGGTCACTAAATCCTCAACTGGGTTTTGCAGTCCTCATTAGAAGAAATAAAGGTAAGAAGTAATCCTTAATCGAAAGAAAGCAGGACTCAGAGACCAGCACTCACAGTTCATCTGTTTCATCTCTGCTTTCTCCCTGAGCACAAGCCAGCTGTGGCATAACTAATGTTTACTCTGTTCCCTATGTTCTTTTTTAATTACTCATATTTTAACTTCTTTTCATTACCTATTTTCCTATATTAATCACAGCTTGCTAGCTATTTTTTTACTTTCATCTACTATCCCCTCTTCAATTTCATTTTGTTAGTGTTTCCTTTTTCCTGCTTCAGCTAAGCACCACCTCATTTAGGTCTGAGCTCTTACAGATGCCCCCAGTCCAAGCAGTCTCTCCAGTATGAGCAGGATTTGGTTGCACTGCAGAGGCAGATGACATTTGCCGTGAGTGGAGGAAGGGGAGATGTCAGCAACAAGGATGAGCCTGTGGGCTTCAAGTGAGAGCTTGACACCTCACAAAAGGCAGCAAGGGATGACTGTTTGAGCAGGAGGTACAGACAAGCTAAGAGAGCTAGTCCTATTAGGGCACAAGCAGAGCAGGCATCTTGCCTATTCACCATCAGACTAGCTCTTCTCTTTCTGCTTGCTCTCCCTTTGCCCTTCCAGCCCCCTGAGCATGCATCTCCAGTTGAACTCCTCCAGTAGGGTCCCCAAGGACATTACTTTGTCACTTATCACAGCTGCTTCATGACTCACTAAGCTCTGCTATCTCTTCCCCACATACGCAGCCATGTAGGACACCACCTTGGGCCCCAAACCAGCCCACTCAGGGTAGGTAGGGTTTAGGAGGAAGGATATAGTTAGTCTCCATGTCACTTGGGGACTAACTAGGCATGAGGCAACAGCGGAGCCAGCACAGCCAGCTCGACTGGCCATTTCACAGGAGGGTGGTATGTTCCTATGCAACCTTCAATACTATTGTGACCCAACGGCACAACAAGACTTATCCCCCTTTTCTTTCTGATATCTCAGAGCTGCTTTAGCTGTAAATCAAATTCCTCTACATCCAGCCATAAACTTCTCCCAGCTCCAAATATTGCCAGTGGCACATTCTCAAAAAACTACCCAGGGAAGAGGAGAAGGCCTTAATATATTTTGTTTCCAGTTTGACAGATTGGGCCCACCCAAAGCTCAGAGTAGTTATGTTGACAGTAACCACCCAAGAGCATAAATATAAACACACTTGCACAGCACTCAGTAATCAAATGGAGGTAATAATTTACCTCACCCAGTGGACAATAAAAATTAAAAACCTTGGGGGAGGACTTGTGATTCCCTAACTCATATTCAGTCATGTACCCTCAACCCCCTCGCAAACCCAACTACAAAGGCTAATTGTGCTGTACTTGTCCAGATTAATGTGCTGCAACCCCAGGTAACACTCTGAAGATTAAGCCTCTGAGCTCTCAGGCAGTAATTGTCACTTCCCTGAAGAAAAGGGAAAAGTCATGCTGGTTTCTGCAATTCTTTCACTATCAGCAATATACAGCAGCTCCAGGGCCACGCCAGATTGAGTTAGGGTCTTCAATACAAACTGGGATCACAGGGAGACATAAAACTTTATTAGCCTTCCCTGTTCCACTGTATTGTGGGACTGCAACCTCAAGGAAGCTGGTGGGGGTGAAACAGTTTAACTAGAGCTGGCCTGGCCTTGAAGGAGATGGTCTGGGAGTCCTCCCAAGGTCCCTTCCATCCCTGTTTCCTACGTTTGCTGACTGGTCAAAGTAGAGCAACTCCTAGATGCGTGTCTACCCCCAGACTCTAATCTCTTTTAAAAAATAATTTAAAATAGATAAGAAAATAGTCTTACCCTTCCCTCTAACTGGAGGATGCCTGCCACTTTAAAAAGAAGAAAATATTTATTTTCTTAGCACTTGGATGATGTTTCTATGTTCAGACACTACTCGAAATATTTCCTGAAAAAAGTTACAGCACTGATGCTTTTCACTAAAAATTGGTATTACTTTTTCATTTTCATGAGGATTTTTTATTTCTAGATTTCAAGGCCCCTGGCAAAGGTAAATAACTGCAAAATAAACCTTTGAAGGAGCGTAGTTCTAGTAGCTATGTGTTGTATGAGAAATTGGTTATCAACGTATAATTTGGGGCTTTGAGGAAAATTTTAAAGCCAAGTATAAATTAAGGACCTAATACTGCTCTCACTGAAGTTTGTTACAACATGACTGGATTCTAAATGACCACTGGAGGCTACTGTTTCCCCACAGAAATTCAATGAGTCAAGTATTATGCTAATTCTTTTCAATTATTAAAGACGGGCATCCTTAATATCAATGGTTGCAAATTGCTCCCACATATGGCAAGCTGTGTTGAGGGTTTCAGGGTGGCAGAAAGTGCAGGGCAGGGGCATGGTATTTGAGTGTGCAAGCATAGAGATGCAGTTGGAGAAAGATTTCTTGTTGCTTATCATCATTATTTGTTATTAATAGATGTATTACCCCAGGATGTAGAAACCCAATTTTTACTAAGTTTCTGTCCTGTGAAGTGCTCTACAGATTGGAAATGCTGCCCTAGTCACCCACAGCCTTAGCAAAGTGACAACAGTCCGTTACAGGCAGATAAGAACCCTTCAAGGAGTATTGATTGGTATGATAGACAACAGCATCCATGAATCAGTGGCCTCATTGTTACCACGTTCTGGCAGAAATTACAGACACAGAGAGCTATTTTAAGGGAAGATCCAAGGGGATAAAATAAAGCTGTTTTGAACATGTTTACATAAGTTGCTCTGTAGTGTATGGGGCAGCATGAGCTTTATTGGTGTACCCCTGAAAACTGGTGAGGAGGTAATCTTGACTTTCTGGGGCTGCTGGAGGCAGTGACCAACATCTTTCAGTATGAATGAGATATGCCAGGCTGGTTAATACAACAGATTAACTCTGTTCTCAGGTATTAGCCACTGTGGGTACCTTGTATTACTGCTTTAACACACCACTTCACTTTAGAAGTTATGAGAAGGTGGTTAGTTTAGGATAGATGTAGTATCATTTTCCTTTGCCCGTATTAGTTCTATTCAGAGCTTACTCAACTTTTTCCATGCAGCACTGGGGAGCTTTAGGTACCTGCTGCAAATTGGGGATAATAATAGCCTTTTTTCTGTCTCACTTGTTTGAAGCCAAGGTCTAGGAGGCAGGCGCTGCCTTTTAATATCCATTTGTGCAATCTCTATATGACAGATTTGGGCAAGGGCCTCTAGAATCTTCTTCAGTACAAGTAGTAAAAACAATAATAAGGTGATTTTACCTCTCACAATATCTTCAAAGACTAGATGCCAACCACAATTTCATAAGTCATGTCAGCAAGAGCCTAATGGCAGTTTACCCACAAGAACCTGGTCTTCTCCATATTGGCAGCCAGAGGCACCTAATGGCATGTTAGAGGCAGTGCAACAAGAGAAGATCAATGTGACAGAAAAAGAAAAAAAACCCAACCCAGTGGTGTGTGGAGAAAGCATTCAGTCAAGCACAGGGGAAGCAGCTGCTTTGTCATCTGTAAGGCTCTGTAAAATACCACAATCTGAAAAGAATAAAAGAATTTTAAAAATAGTACTCCATTTTTCCTTCTTTAAAGATTTGTCACCCCCATCGTTTTCTCTTCTACAAAGTTCTCCTCACCATCAAAGCCTTTTAACTTTAATATTAAAGTGACATATCACTTTTTTCCTCTTTCTTTTATTTTGGGCGGGGGAGGATTTGAATATTTTCCTTCATTGTTGGATTTACTTTCTTCAGTCTAAAACTGGTTTTGGAATTCTAAGCAGGTTTACAAGCTCTGGTAGAAATTCGACAACTTTCTGTTCATTTAATAAAAAAAAATAAAAAAAAATCCGTGATTTAAATCTCTGTCTTACTGTGCAAGGGCATCAACATACTTTTCACAGTTGCTTCATTGAAAGCCTTTCTGCAGGTAAAGCAGGACTAGGCACAAGAGGAAGCTCACTTTCCAAGGTGTTGGGTCTGGTTGTTTCCCAAACATGTTCCCCTGCCATGGACCGGCATTCTGAGTTTGGTAGTAGGGTAGAGTCTTTCTCCCTCCAGTTATCACTTTGCATCTGGGTAAGTTTGCCAGCTGACATCAACCATCTGCTCGTAAACAGGTTCTGGATAAAAACTGAAGGTCAGGCTGTGGTTGGCATGAGCCATTTTGTAACCCTTCTACGAGGACCTGAGTGGAGACAGGAACAAGTGGGTTCACATTTAAGGGTAAATCACCACACTAGTCAAGTCCTCACCCAGAAACCAGGGAAAATTATCCTGATGCAATGAGCACTGCAAATGACTCAGTAAGCAAACTGTCCCTACTAGCAAAGAGGAAACAAATGGCTTATCAGGGGACATTTTTATTAAAGGCAGAAAAACAAAAGCCCTCTAACAGGCAGATAAACAGGGTAACAATAAGTCATTCTCCAAGCATAATCATAATTTATAGTCTTTTCTTCTGGGAAGAGAACAGCCATGCCAGCTGGATGCTTTTCCCCTCCTCTGCCAGTGTTCACTGACGGTGCAGGTTTTTAGAGCCTTTCAGTGCCCTGTCTCAGCTGAGCAGGCTGGTTGCTGGTGGCCCCTCTTCTCCGCCCCAGCTCCCGTTAGTCCCTTCTCCTCCATGGCCATGCTTATGTCTTACCTACACAGCACAGGGACATTTTTCCTCTTGCCTGGACTTGGCTGGAAGTTGTCTACTGCTTTCTGACCAGCCTGCGAAAGAAAGCAGATGTCACCCACCTTTGAGAGCAGACAGCTGGTAAACAGCCCTAGGAGCAGCAGGACACGCTGATGGCTTTCCCATGTCTCAAGAAAAGTGACTTTTGGGAGGGAGGTGAAGCGGAAGCGGGCGGGAGTGAAGGGAGGAACAACATGTGGGAGTCAGTCCCCTGGCAGAAGTTAGAACAATCATGTCCAGATGCCCAAGCAGAGTCACGATGTTGGACCTTGAGAAGAAACAAGAAAACTCAATTACTCTCATACTTTTTCTTTTTTGCAGGTCTCCTTGCTCCCAGGGGGTGAAAATGTAGCCAGCACAAAAGCCTAGACAATATTATGTTTTATCAAGGGCAGAATAAAAAAGAATTTAAGGATCCCTTGTTACCAATGGGAGAATCATCCCTGTCTTGTACTGCAAGTACATCTTAACAAAGAACACTGCTACGGATAAAAGCTCAGGCACAATTTTGAAGGAATGATCCCCAAGATTCTTACATATTAACCTTATAGGACTGAGTTAATGCCTTTGCTGCAGAGAAATGTAAGGCTGATGGAGACAGAACTGGCAAGTTCTGAACCAGCTCTTGTAACAGTAAAGAGCTCTCTAGAGCAAATAGCATCATTATCAATAAAAACGACATTTCATTTACTGCAATTTTTGTAAGAATGCCTGTTCTGTTCACAGAAATCTGCTGTGATTGGAAAAGCCAGCAGTTTTCAAAGTAGTGACAGAAATTACCTGCCCTTGTCTATCTAGCATTTATTTTGCCCCCTTCATTTAGCTGCCTTGACAGCAAAACTGATTTAACTAAATTAGTGCAGCCTCCTCAGGCAGACAGTTACACCAACATAAAGGTGTTAATATATTTATAGGTGGTATCGACTAATACTCACATCAACATAGCGGTTATATAGATTTAAATACATCTATATTTCTCCCAGAATCACTGCATAGAGGCAAGCCTTCTGAATAAACAATAGATATAGTAAGCATGCACAATAGTTGGTAAACTTTGATATCAGCTTGATTTCCTTGCTAAAGTCGAGATGAAAAATGTCCTCTGGACTACTAACAGCCAGAAAAGTTTTTAAGGTGAAGAATGGTATTTTTCTAGTGGATTTATTTTAACTCCAGAGCTATACAAACTTCAGACAGTGCACATTGACAAAATGGCACATTCAGTGGTTCCACTTTGACTGTGACTACTACAATTGCTTGATCCTGTATCTCTTCTTCTAGAGACAATTTCTTTGGCTTTTTTCCATGCAGAACAGAAAAGGGTGTATCTGCCTTTTTGTTTCACCTTTGGGCAGCACTAGGGCAGTGGGGGGTTGGCTCACAATGATGTGAAATAACTAATAAATGGATGGATACATACAGCAGAGCTGGCAATTATCAGTTGATAATTAAACTGTCAAGGTTATCTCAGAGGGAAACCTGCCCAGCCATGCAGAGTCCTAAGTAATCCAGAACTTTTGATTACCTTGTCACCAAATAGTTTAACATGAATTCAAGATCACATTAAACTTAGCTCACAATAGAGAGGCCATATGTCAAAACGTTCTTCAGAAATTTGGTATTGAAATTTTTATAACATTTTGATAAATTATGCAGTTAATTTGATCGTATTTTCTTCAAACTGACAGCAGTGCCTGTTTGAAGCTCTGAGCATGCAGTAACTATTCTGATCATGATGAAAGAAGGAGCGGAGAGCACAACTCACCCATTTCAGGAAATGCACTTCGTAATTGCAATCAAAGCCAACTTAGCTTTCTTTGTAGAGCAGATGAGAACTTTTTCAACTAATGGTTCCAGCCTACTCTATGGCAAATCTTGACTTGCTAAAAATTTTTGTAGAAAAGACTCAGCCCTGATAGATTTCTTCATATTTACTTGAGGAAAGTTACAATTTGCATAATCAAAGTATTTTGTTTTGAAATTTGAGTAAAAACATCATATACTTTCACCTGAGCTGTGTGCTATAAAGATTTTTATCACAAACACTTTGGAGATTTTAGTTTTGCATTCTAACCAAAACGAACAGTTTTGAAACTTGAATATTTGCCCACGTGCCTCTCTTGTTCATTTTTTTTCTCCTCTAAACAATAGAGTTTTGAATAGTTTGATTCAATGAGCATAGAAGTCACAGGTGGAGACAACTGTAAATGGGATGTTTTGGTCTCATCTTTTTTCTCCAAAATGAGTTTTCAGCAAAATAAATAAAATTTCAAAAGACAGTGAAACTATTCCATCTAATTTTTTCTTATCAGCTTTGACTATGTTATTTATCTTTTCTTCCACTAACATACTGCCTGTTTCCTGTCTCTATTTTGATCTCCCCGGGTTTGGTAAAAAATCTTCACTACAAGAATACTACATGAGAGAAGTCAAATATCTAAGTAAAAGATAAATTCAGCTCATTAGTAAGTTGTTGTGCAGGAGGAGTCACCATGCTCCTCTTGCTGACTCACTTTCATGGGCAATGTATTGCAAACTTCCCATGAATATCTTGAGACAGAAGAAAGTAACTACTGTGGCATTTTAAAGCCACAAAACTTTATCAAAATTGTAGATGTTAAATGCTATTGGTCCTACCAAATCTGAGATCATGCAGGCTGAAAGTTCACCCACTGAGAACCAGAGAGACAGGTCCCCATAACTCTGATATAGTACAGCTCTACTGCCACCTTTTTCCAAAGCACAAGTTAGGGACATCATTAAAGGAAGCACATAAATTCATAGCTTACCCCACTTCCTTGTAAAGTAATAAAAATAAGTCTTACTCGTTAACATGTTCTGCCATTTGGAAGGACTCTGGCAGCCAGCGGACTTTAATCTGGGTTTTCCAGAAAGAAGATATCTTCTTGATCTCTTTTGATACAGCTCTCAGTGGAAATAGACGGCATGTCAACAAAATCACTTATTTTTATCTTTTGAGTGATATCTTGAAAAAGAGGTGATGTTACAGGCTTATTTCTTAGCTGAAAGAGGAAAAAAAATAATGGGACTATTAATCCATACTCAATCTGAGTCTATCTAACCGTTACCTCCCCCTCTGGATTATAACTTTCAGCTCTACCATCCATAAATTTCAGGTCTATTGAGGTTGCAGTTGGGAACCTCAGCCCTGTTATGGCTGGTTATCTCAGTCTCACAATCCACTTGATACAACCTAATCCATTAGTAGTTATTTTCCCACTTAGTACCACAGCCGTTTTTTCCCCTCTGATACAGGAACAGACACAAAAATAGACAGTGAAGAAAACTCAGGTGATGGACTCCACATTGTAGAGGTCATAGAAGTCTTCTGTGTAATAAGCAGCATCAACGAAACCTAATTTAATCATAACTGACAGTGCAATAAATAAATAAAATGTTCAAATACAACAATGACACACAGAGAGTAAAGAAAAAACTGTTCCATTTTTCTCTCAGGAGAGAGAAATTAAACGCCTAGCTCTAAGAGCAGCAGAGATGATGAAACTTGGTCTCCTGCAGATCTGTATCTAAGACTGTGCTCTCCTCTGGACTCTGATGTTTAAGCAACATGACTACACGTCAGCTTCTTCCCTGATGAGGCATGAGCATTCTGCCTTCTCTACCTGACCAACTATTTTCACAAAGCTTGCAGAGGTTTATTATTTTTTTCTTAAATCTTTACCTTTCTGACAAGCTTGGATGAAATCAGCTCACATGTCTAAAAGTCTGGGGACAGTGTTGGCAGGCCTGTGGACAACTGACCAACAGCCATCCAGACAAATGCAGCATGTTTTCATAATTCTCGATTGTTCAGAAAAACCAGGCTAACATAAAAGCCTGTCCTTGAACCAAAAGTTGGACAAATCTGTTACTTGCAGGGTTAAATGGAGGTGGCATTGCGGGGGAGGAGAGACAAACAATTAAGTGGAACTACAAGTTAAATTATTAAGACGGGACTCAAAGAGATACATAAATAGAGATTTGATAGAGATTAGATACAGATATGGAAAAAAGGAAGTAAATTCTGAGAAGACAAAGGTAGCGGTGGGAGGGGGAGAAAGTGATGAGGAAGGTGAGCTGGCTGATGAGATAAGGAGCTCAGGGCACTGTCAAACCATTATTGTCATAGCCTCTGTCACCTCATCTTCTTCTGATTTGAATTCAGTGCTAAAAGAGGCTACAAATCTGTTCACATCCAGAAAATGCAGCTCATAGATGTCACTATATGGAACCCGATGTGAGTCAGAAAATTACCTAATGACAGGACTAAGCTCAATATCAAAGAGATTTGGGAGGGGTTGTAGGGGTTTTTTGTTTTGTTTTGTTTTTCCTATTGCTCACACCTGACATCTTCCAACTCATGATGCTTTTGATCTATTTGCAGGACAGGGAATGACTTACATGTCAAAGAAAGAGGTG
The DNA here is from genome assembly GCA_013400335.1 of Eurystomus gularis. Classification (NCBI taxonomy): domain Eukaryota; kingdom Metazoa; phylum Chordata; class Aves; order Coraciiformes; family Coraciidae; genus Eurystomus; species Eurystomus gularis. The sequence continues at coordinate 165,158 of VZZY01025718.1, read as the reverse complement.
AGGGAGGAAAATCATCCACTTTCCTAAAAATTACAGAACAGAAGTAGTTTGCCTGTGGAGGCAGAGAGCAGGAGAGAGACTTTGCTGCCATGTCACAGCATGCCATAGGAGGATACTGAGAGGGAACAGCCAGAAAACAGCAAGAGAACTTCTTGCTCCACAGCTGAAAGTTGGAAAAGAGGAAAAGCCCTACACCTGATGGAAAAAAAAACCACTGCCATGAGAAAACCAGTTCCTTGGAAATGACAGCAAGAATCTGCTTTCTGAGAGCCTGAAAGCAAAATTCTGCCACGTCTGTCCCTGAAATGTTCTGAATCACATTTACTGAAAGCAAAGAAAGGAGTTGCAGGCACAGTGGATGCTGCTTATCCCCAAGCTCTTCTATGACTCATCTGTTGGTATAATTTTTGTCTGATCATTCTCAGAAAACTTTTGAAGCTCATTAAGAAAAGAAAAAAAATTAAAGAGGCAATGGCATTTGCCATTTTAATAACATCTCTCTTTGAGCTATTCCATGCAAGAAGACACAGAGAGAGCTGCCTGCTTTCACTTACCAATAAACTGAGTGAAGAAAGTAATAAACAGTTTTTATGAACATGCATTTATTTGGGGTAATGGACTTTCTATATAGGATATGTGCTAAAATGCTACCACTGCTCATGGCGCAGGTAGAAGCACTACCTCCACGGTCTGTGGTGCTCCAGATTTTCTCTCCGGCTACTGCACTGTGCTTACCTGTTTGTTGCACTTGAATCACAGCAAAAGGGAAGGTTGTGAAGGACTGGTAAATGACTGAGTCAAATCTAGTTTGTGTTAGTGTCTGACTGCTGGCCTGTATGACATTAATTATCTCCATAATATTTCCTTATCTCTTTAATCATTAAGTTTAATCTTGCCTAGCTGGATGTTTAAATAACATGTAAATCAGAGAGCTACCCTAGTTAGAAAAGGGCCAAACTAGTGCCAAACTCTGTATCACATTAAGTTTTCAGCAAGTTGAATTTTGAGGCACAAATCCAGACTGGCCTCATCAATACTTTCCAGAAGATGAATATTCTCTTCCACAGTAAGTCCTGGTAAACCATGTCCAAACATCGGAGCCCCATTTCCACTTGGACAGAAATGTTTAATTCAGCCTCTCCTCCTGTGGAGAAGGAGTGTAAGAAAGGGCCCCTACTTTTACTGTGTGGTTGCTCTGGTGACAAAAAAGGCATCCATAAATCCTTCCTTCAGCAGCTTGAGCAGACACAGGTGAAGGTATAAAAGGCTAGACATGAGCCCAAGTGGATGTCCTGGCTTTGTTGACAGAAGAGAATGAATGTGGTACTTATATCTGTGTCCTCAATGATAGGTAGGCACCACCTTGAATTGCACTCAGCAGAAGCTAAACAGATATTTACCTTTGATATTCTAATCCCTAAAGATGTACAGATGAGATCCTGTAAATGAGATAAAACACAAACCCTATTTAAAACAAACAAACAAACAAACAAACTCCTACCTGTTCCATCCATCTCTAACTAAAATTTACTAACTTGACCTTAACAGGGATTTGAAGATTGAAGTAAATTAACTTTTCTTCTTGAGATATAATGCAGTAAGAACACTGTCATTTGGTTCTGTGCAGCACATGTGTACTCTGAAAGGGTTTTTTACAGAGCTGAGAGATCAGCCTTAGTAACACAGTATTTTCCCTCTTAAGTACTTCAAAAGTTTTGCCCTGAACCAATTCTTGGTTGCCTGCAGCAGGACTTGCACCCCCTCAGTCCTCTGCTTGCCAGGACTGGCAGTACCGACCTCCTCAGCTCACTTCCCCAGCTGCAGCTTGCCACATGTAATCCTGAAAAATATTCCCAGGACATGCTGAGCAGGGAAACTCTATTGCAAGCCATGTCTCATTTACACACAATAGCTCTCCAGAAAACATGAGACAACTTCTGGAAGAGTAAGACCTTGTGCGGTTGACTGTATGGCAAATGTCTCAAGCTTTAATTTCATCCTGCTCCCAGTGTTGTGGGGCTCTGAACTTCATCAGAAAAGATGCTTATTAATGATTCAGCTCTGGGAACTCCAACTGACTTAAAGGAGAAAATGTACCCTTTGAAAAAGATCTGATGAGAATCTTCTCTTTCAAATCTCTCCTCGAAATCTGCTTCTGCTGCGACATCCATCAACCAAATAACAATACTTACGTGTTAAGAGCAGTCAGGGGCAACACACATTCCTTTTTAAATGTGTTTTCTAATGATTCAGAAACACCACACTGGGCCCACAGATAATTTATATCATGTTGTGATATCATCCTCACCTTCTTTCCTTCCTTATTGCCTCCTTACTCTTTAAACTTATTTGTTGTATTTTTTTTACAAGACTGTCCTCTGCTGTTGGGGCAGCACGAGATTCTAGTCAGATGGCACTAACTCTGTAACTGAAGTTCTGTGCTGATATCTGTGTGGGTGTCCATGTATACATACTTTTATGCATGTATAAAAGCTTACAGGCAAGCGTGTGTATATAGATATATTCGTATATGCATACACACACACCCACATACACCTCCACACATACCCTCTCTGTTCTCAGAAAAATTACCTGGAGCTTCCTACAGCAGAGCTTCTGAACACAAAATGATTCGCACTTTCTTTACAGATAAAAATCTGAAAAATCAAATGTAAACAAGCCCAAATTGTCTTAAGTAAATTTTTAGTATCTGACAGGAAGAATATTTGTTTTTCAAGGGATATGATTTAGTTCCCTTAAATATATGTAATTACATTACATAAGTAATTAAATATACTTAGCAGGATCAAATAGGAGGTTACATCTGTCAGAAGAACTCTCTTTAAGGAAAATGTTCACACACAAAACTTTTAAAACTTTTTTCCCTTGGAAATTAGACAAAATAAAACCAAACATGCCATCATTCTAAGTGAATTTTAAGAGTTACAGAATCACTGCTTGTTTTACTACCTCTATATGCACTGTAGAATTGCTTACAATATGAAAGATGCTTGCCAATAAAATGGTAGGTAAAGCATGACAAGCTAACCTGAAAATGCTTTTAGGCTATTAGTGCTGGAGACAGGGGTTGTTCATTGCTATGGATGACAGCCAGCCCTCTTTGAAATCAGTTTGAGCTTTGCCACCATGACTTCATCATGGCCACTGTGCTGGGACACAGACTGGGGCCTCAGCCTTCAGCAAGACTGAAGTCTTGCGTACTTCAGTCAGGAACACTGGTGCATGGAAAAATTAAATGTAAGCAAAATAAAACATCAGCTTATTATCACATTTGGGAAAGAAATCTTTCAGCATCCTAGCAAGTTTGCGTGAGCAGGTACAGATGGATTCTGACCGTCTTTATACAGGTGACTCCAGTAAAGTCACTGGTGTATCTGAAAGCAGCTTTACTGGTTACATAGCAAGCTCCCAGTTCACTCACAAGTGCAATACACTTCCACAGACTGCTCCCTAGATAGAGCCTATTGCAGCTGAGCCTACAAACTTCTCTGTTTGGATGCCAAACTTCACATGCTTCTTTAAGAGGCTGTCAATTACTTTTCTCCCCTGTTGAGTAACATCAGCACTTTAGCCATGAGCAGAAAGGACAGAGCAGCACAGTTCCAGTCCCACTAAGGATTCAGGTGGCTGCTTGATAGCCTCCTGGTCCCAGCTTTGAACACAGTATCGCTTTTCTTCCCCACCTGAAAGCTCTTTAAAGCTTTCCCATCCAGCCGAATGCTACATCAGTGGCAGATTACTTAATAAAAGCAGAAAAGTGGAGCTGAAAAGAGTATGGTTGTTGGGTTACAAGAGAGAATTTAAACATTTTTGGAATTGCCTGCCCACAGCCTCACACACGTTAGAGCAGCCTTACTGCCCACCACTTCCAAAGCCACCCTGGCACACAGGGACTTGGCCCACTTATAGGATTTTCAGCCACATACCAGCAACCAGGAGGGAGGTAAAAGCTGATGCAGGGGTTTCATACCATATGGAAGTTTCTTCAACAAAGCTGAATTCCCTAATGCCTGAAAAAAACCCACAAGGGGGTTTCGCAACGTCCGGATGCCAGGAAGCTATCTCCTAGAGGAGAGATCTGTGTTCAGTGCTGCACTTCAGATTACCAAATAGTGTTTCCCCTCATCAGGTAACAAGGAGCAGTCTCAAAATTCACCATTATCACAGCCCATATGAGGGAATATCAAGGCCAGAGACAGCCAATTTGTAAAGCTGAGTTATGCTAAACAGAACACTATACTATAAATTAGAATATTATACTAAAACCTTTGCTGCTGGAAAGCCTCCAAACATCTTACTACGTCCCAGAACCAACCTGAAGTTGGGGATTACTTATCACCTTCTGTAAATCAGGCTAAGAAATCAGATATACACAGTAAAATGACTCTTTTATTAGAAGCCCTCGATTGTCATGTAGACTGAGCAGCTGATCAGAGGATGGTAGTAGCTGCTGTGGCTGAGACACTGTCACTCTCAGCTCCTGTTTCAAGCCATCTGTGGTATTTTGGAAAACAGTATCAAAAGTACAGGGCAGAAATCATAGCAAAATTCTCAAAGATAAATCAAAACTGGAACAGATGCAACAAGCTGACGATTCAAAACATATAAAAGCTATAGAAATAAGGTGTTAGGGAGTTAAAGTCAAGAGAGAAGCTTGCAAAAGTTGCACAGAGAAAGGTCAAAGCTCACCTCTTTCCACCTGCCTTTAGTCACCTACTTGCTTCTTGGACCATGAAGTGCGTTTGTGGCTGAATCTTCTGGCTAAGCTCTGGATTTTCTCTGAAGAGTGCCTTATCTCCCTGACTAAAATCTGAGCTGGCACCTTGGACTTCCTGAGCCATAAACCACTCAAATACCCATTTCCATTTCTAGTGACATAGAAAAGAGATGCCATCCAGTAAACTACTTACCACTGTGGCTGAACTGTAAACCAAATCCAAGTTTTCATGCACACACTAAATATTTTGCATAATAGAAGAGTTCAAACACTGTTACAAAATAGTAGAAAAGCTCCAGACCAGAATTAAACAAGCCTATTAAACCAGACTTGACTTGCCTCCAGAACAACATGAACCAAGTGGTATTCTAAAATATGTCCTGAAAAATCACTATAACTAACAATAATTACTTCAAAACAACATTATCTGTGCATTTAGGTTGTAATTCTCTTCAGACTAAATTAGGTCCCATCTAATATAGTGGCATAAACTCACCAGCTTCATCCTTATTTGCCTACAGAAAGGAACAGATGTTAGTGTCCACATAGCTAGAAGGCTTTCAATGTATCCTTATGCCCATAACTTAGCTTCAGCACAGCATTTATTGTCAAAAAAAACCAAACAACAAATAAACTGCCCCTGTTCTAAGAACAAATTCACCTGAGGATGTGCCAGCTTCCACCTATTTACACCATCAGAAGGAAGAAAAACCAGTATGGTCACTCAAAAGGAAAACAAACTCCAAAGATTCTCCTTTGCTACAGGGGAATTTGAGGGGTGTTAGGCATTCGGGAGTCACACAGACTCCCACAAAATCCTATCTCTACCATCTTCCAGGAAAGTCTAGGTCCCCAGGGTGCATCTGCCAGCCAAAAGAGTAAGCTATAGGAAAAGGATTTATTTTATCCCCATTTAAATACTTATGTACAATTAAATAAATATGTGCCATGCTCTGCTGCAAACAAGTATATGGGAAGAACAGTGCAGTGCTCCCTGAGCACATATCGCCACAGAGGTGGTAAACAGCAAGCCAGGGCTGGGTTCACTGAAGTCCCCTGTACTGGGACGGGGATGAACCCAAAGTGTCCTGAGCAAGTATCTGGGGTTCACCAGTCACCAGTCTATCCTTTGTGTCGCTTATTTCACAAGGTATTCGTTTGATGAAAAAAAAAAAAAAGTGATTGAAGAAATCTAAAGGAAACTAAAGTTTTCAGGAGTTTCTCAACTCTTGTGGCCTCCCTAAGAAAAAAAAAAGTAATAAATGCCTACCATTTGGTGCAATGCAGTGTACTCCAAGGGCAAGAACTTTTGTTCTTCAGAATTATTTTTATAATGTCACCTCTGCCAGGAATGATTTAAGAGCTTCCAGATAAAGGAATGAATTTCATCAGAGGCAGAGAGATCATCTCAAGTCTCCCTTCAGCTTCTTGATGAATAAAATACCCTCCCCAGCCCTCTCCAGCATGTTGCTGCTGCACTCAGAAGTGGGACTTTAAAGTAAAGGAAATTATTTGTGTCTCAGACTAAAGGACATCTTTTTAAAATTAAGAGAGTAAACATAAGTGCATTAAGTAGAGACGTTTGTTAACTAAGCTTTAGACAGCTTTAAAAGTGAAACTATCTTAAAGCAAGTGTATCCAATCTGCTCTGAAAAGCTATTACTGCATAGCACCACCGTGCCTGCTGCAAGTGAGAACAAATAGTACTTCACATTATCAGAAAGTGACGGCTGTCATAGCATTTCAGGTGTCTTGCATGTAGGAATTGCTACTTGCCATTGCCAATGGCTAGTTGCCATTCCTACTGGCACATAGGAATCATCTCTGTAAAACTAACGTATACTTCTTCCTATGCTAGATACAGCAGAGTATCACCTAAAAACTTAAATAGAGCAAATTCCAATGGGATTTCAATATAAATTTTCCTCTCTGGATAGAAGAGATTCTTGCTGACTCTCACCTACCAGGCACTTCCTTTTCTGGTATCTATCAGTTTTAGTAAACTCAAATAAATAGGCAAAGGAGAATTGGAGCTGAGAAATCGTTTGCAACTCACTCGTTCAGCCAACAGAAGCAGCTACTAAAAGAGTATGTGAATGGGGTCTTCCTTCATTGTAATCCTTCTGCATAGCTCCACTTAGGAAAAGGAATCCTAAATATTGCACACTCCCAGCCATGAGTCACCCAAAAAAAGCACTATACCAAATGGCCAAGGGCTGGGCTTGCAGAAGTCCCTTGAACAGGAGTAAGGGTGAATCTGAAGTGTCTTACACAAGTTGCTGGGGTTCATCAGGCACCACTCTAACTTTTCTTCATATAGCTTATTTTGAATATTGACATATTCTTTTCTATTCTACCAGAGCCTTTTCACTTGGAGATGCTTGATCTCTAAGGATATTTTGTACAAGTCTCTGTTATCTCCATAGTCTCCACAGTCTTCCTACTTCTTACATACAGACAGCAGAGAAGCAGCATTGTTGTGTTAAGCTCTGATGAGGAACGTCTCAGCTCACACAGCACTTACATTTCCTAACAGCTTACATTAAAGAAAGAGGAACCCAGGAGGAACCCAGACTGGCACATATTCAAGGAATACTGGTTAGAGGACTGGAGAAATGGATATTAATCTTATAAGGGGACATTATTACAAAATTACTTATCCAGCTAAAAAAAAAGCAAAGATGCCACATCCTGAGACAGGGCACAACTATGCTACAAATACTTCAGGGAGAAAACACAAGAGAAAAACTTTCCAAGCTCACAGACAGTGTTGGCATATGAAGAAATGGGTTACTAAGAAATGAGATATCCAGCCATCTGGAGACTGAAGTTCTGGAACAGACTTCCAGAAAAAAAAACAACTAGGAACAAAACAAAAAACCCCAATCAGTTTCCAAGATAAGGTTGGCCATATTTGCAAAAGTCGATTATTTGGCATGGTTTCCCACAAGGAAATCCATGTCAGTACTGTACCTGCTGTTCCCAAGATAGGAATAGCCTACAAACATTTCTAGGGAATCAGAGCACCCAAAGGCTGTTCAAGCAAACTATTGGTCACGTCAGCCTCCTGTGAGCTACACTAAAGCATTATACGCAAACAGTGCAACATACTTAGGAGAAAAACGTATCTGAAATATTTCAGCATGAAGAAGCAGACAAAATTAAAGCTTTAAATGTTCATTTAGGGAAAAGAGCGATCTACAATGCACAGCATATTGAAGGGCAAGGGATGCAATTAGGGCTCACTGCTGTATTTCAGGAGCCTTTGATCATTTCTTCTTAGCGTTTAATTTACATATTAATACTGGAAATGCCATTTGTTTGTCCATTGCATTATCACTCTTTGATAAGCATGTGTTATTAATGCACACAAACAAGGAGCTTCCACCTGTCTGCTAGGAAACACAGCCAGAAATTATATACAAAGGAGTCATATCCAGCCTGTTCCATATCATAACAAATCACCTGCCTCATTGGTGGACCCCTTTCCTTCCCCCGTGCCAAGCAGGCAGAGAAAGATCCTGACAGCAGAGCTTGTACTGCTTACTGAATGCTGGGTAATAACGTAACAAGACTTTTTGCTTTGAGACCAACATACATATGAGCTGGAATAGTGCTCAAGAGCTTCCTCAAGGAATCACCTTGTATTAACATTCCTTACCAAGAACAGAAATTAAAACCCAGCTTTTAAGAAAATCAAGGCTTGGGAGGCAAAAAATAAAGTCCAAGACAGTGACAGAAGCAGAAGTGATAGTGAAGCCTAAAAGCAGAGCTGGCTGACAGCTCCACAGAGCCACAGTCCCACACTAGCACAAGCTTTGAGCCATAGCAGCCACCTGAGTTCTCTGGCACAGGCCAGCCTTTGGTCACTCAGTCAACAGTGAAGAATAGGGTTAACTTTATGTAACCAACAGAATGGATATGAGCATAAATACATGTCTACTCTGACACTTTGGTCAGACTAGAGGTCCATTTGGTCCAGTTTTTGGCAGTGGCTATGAGCAGATGCTGCTGCCAGAAAACATGGCACAGAGAAAGCCCTGTTGACCACAGCTGCTCTTCCAAGCAAGCAGGTGTTTGAGACTGCTCTGTGCCAGCGTTTGTTCTTGATGGCCTTTCTTCTCCAAATCCAGCCAACTCATTCAACACACTTCTACTCTTACATCTGACACATACGGCAATGAGTTCCTGAGCTGTATAAAAGGCTGTGTAGAACAATACTTTCTCTTGCTTGTTTTAAGCCAGATGACTAATAGCAATGTTACACTGCGCAGGCTGTGACAGACAGAGAATTATAATCCCCAGATGAACTGCACCACAAACATCTCAGTAGTCTGTTTCCCAGGCTAAAAGCCATAACTGATTTAATCTCTCCATGTGCAGAAGCCATTTCAGATTTCTTGTTAACCTTATTGTCCTGCTCTGTATCTTTTCTAGCTCTATGACATCTTCTTGAGATTAAGGGATCAGAAATGAGCTCCCTATTCAACATCCCCTACATGTAACAGTAACAAAGTGATATTTTATTGTCCATTCCTTTCCTTATAACTTCTAACATTCCACTTGCCTTTCAATTACCATTTATCATTATAATGATTTTTTTCCATAGAATTATGTATAGTAACTTCAAATTGTTATGGCTAATACAAAAATTATCATTTTGTATGTATATTTGGGATTGGTTTTCACAGGTGCATTACTTAGAGTATACGGTCCCTGGGCTTCATCTGCCATTTTTATTTCACAGTCAATTAATATCAAGAAATTCTTTTTAGGCTCTTTTCAGTTGGTCCGAGTTTTGGCTATTCTGAAATATTTTCTCTGATCAAGCAGCAGCTGTCTCCACATCACTCACCCCCTTTCTCAGATCATTTATGAATACACTAAACAGCACCGAGTATGGGACTGTGGACACTCCTCTCTATTGTGAAATAGAGATAATTTACTCCTACCCTGTGACTTCTTTCATTTAACCAGTTATTAATCTGTGACATCTTAATCTCATCAAGAGCCTTTGGTAAAAGCATTGTTGAAAGATTTTGGGAAATTTGTTATTAACAGCACCATCCTTACTCACAAAGAACTAGTACGGATTAGTGAGGAATTACTTCAGTCTACAAAATCTGCTTTGACTCTTCTCCCTTATATTTCACCTCTTTACTCTTTTCTGTCATTTGTTACAGCTTCTACTAATTGTCCAGCACAAAACTCAGAGGTGCTGTCCTATGGTTCCTCAAATTGTTTCTGCAGCCCTTTGATAAAAACCAGTGTTAGATTTGCCACTTCCCAACCATCTGAAAGAAAAAATAAATA
>VZZY01025718.1:125288-155100 GCA_013400335.1 Eurystomus gularis | reverse complement strand
ATATATTTTAAACAGTAAGTTGGAAGCCACAATTAACTATTCAGCAAATTTAGCCCAGAATTCAATGGGTACATACTGGGGTCATGCTGTTTGATGCCATCAGTTTGATTCTTCTTTTTCAACTGATTTTTCTAAACCCTCTTTTGGTGTCATTTCATATTGAGAGTTCCTCAGATTTGCCTCCTATAAAGGAAGGCTTTACTGTAGGACATATTCCCTGGTGAAAGTCACTGAGTTTTTCCAGTACATAGGAACTTGATCAAGCTGCCTATTTCTGTGTCTCATGCTTAAATAGATTTTAATTTTTTTAACAATAAGTGGTGAAAACAGGGACCTTATTTGTCCACACGATCAGCTACAGAGCTTCTTGTTTTATAGCATCCTATACGTAACAGTAGGAAATACTCAGAAGGTCTAACAACCTCAAGGATGAAAGATAACAGCACAAAAAATAAATTTCAGACAGCTAGCACTTCTACTAATGTGTAAATTTGTTGATGTGTCCCCCCCCGCCCCAAATAAACTGTATTTAAATTAGAAGGCTAGACTATATTATTTAGGCACAGTCTTAAATGCGGTAGGAAGATTTATGTTTCTGCTCTGGGTTTATCATAGGTCTCTGAAGACACAACAAATGTTTAATGTCATTTATACTGCCTCATGCTGTGATTTTTCCTGCCTGAGAGACTCCAGGGAATATGCCCTCTGCTCATCTGCAGTTGTGGAAGTATTTAAGCTGCAATTTGTACAGCGAGCCAGTAGAAGGGAATGAAAGCATTAAACCATCCTTCTAAAACCACACAAAATACCCTGGCTAAAATCAACACCACCATTTCAGTGCTCACTTACAAAAAGGAAACATAGCTTTATCTCTCTCCAATGACACTTTTTCTTTCACAGGGTATCAACATTGGATATCACTTTGAGGATGAGGCTGACAAATTATTTCTCTTCGCTATTCAGCAACCCCAAATGTTTGTCAGCAGCATTTGCTTCTCGTGACATCTGAGTAAATATTTTTTAGCAGAATTGTCTAGACCAATTAATGGCAATCTTATCCAGGCCTCTTGAAAAATATGATGGTGAGCTTTTCAGATATATTTCTCAGTGTCTATTGAGACACTTCTGGCTCTAAGCAGGCCTACAGTGATATTTTATTTGATATATTTTCATATAATACAAAGCATTTTTAATTGGGGCCCCCCTCAAGAAGTCTACATGGGATTGTGTTGATTCTGAGCAGCCCGGCTGCTCCCTACCTCTTCTGCCTCAGGCACACAAGCACCAAGCTGTTTAACCACCTGGGCCACCACCCAGGGATCAAGGACTCAGAATTACTGTTCCGCTCACCTTTTACCCTTCACACACCCAAGTTTCAGACAAAAAAGCAGTGAAACAAAAAGTGTGTACAGACACACATATATATATACACATATATGTAAGTCACTCTTACAACCCAACAACTAACATACTGCTTGAAGGTCTGGCCTGAGCTGAAGCCCTTCAGATTTTCGTAACTATTACAAAGAAAAGCTATCTGGAAATCACGCACAGTTTGGTCACCACTAATAACTAGTGTGTGCCTGCATGCTTCTCAGGTGGCTCACAGGAAAACCACAAAACAGCAGCATAATGCCAACATGAGTGTCAGCAAGTTTATACAGAGTGCTCACACTTGGCACCGTGGGGACACAGGTTCAAGTGCTTCACCTGATGTGGGTCAGAGACTTGCCATGGGCTGTATGCATACTGAGAGAGGACCTCTGCTACCCATCTGCTGGTATTTGGGAAGAGGAATCTCATTTTCTTTATGAAGAACATGGGCATAACTGCATGACTGAGATAAACTTCCAGGAGAAAGATCAAAGATGGGGAGGACACCAATCTCAGGATCTCACCCCTCAGCAGCACAGGCAGACAATGACTGAGCTTGCAAAGTTTTGAGAGACCACAGAGCTACCACATTGACCAGCACTGAGGAAGCAGCAGTACTGAGATGTCACATTTAAGTAAATGCTCCTGCAGATGGGGGCACCTTTTTGTGACTTACATTAGTACAAAAGCCCCTAGACATCAAAATCTACGATCCTTTCTCACTACTCACCTCAGTGGGACTACTTACACAATTAAGGAGTAATTGCATGAGAAGGGATTGCTTGATGAAGTTCTTAGACTTGCACACTTCTGGTCACGTAATCAACTGATGCGAATTAGCACAGCTTCAAAGAAATTTGTTAAGTGATGCTGAAGGTCTGGCTCCTACTATTTGTGGGCTTTAGAGAGAAGGTAATAGAGAAAAAGAGATTTTGTATGAGAAAATGGTGTCTCTACTAACATACTAGAATTCTTGTCAGCAGACTAACAGGTAAAGTGGCCTCGTAAAGTGTACTTTATTTGGACTTTCATTAAGTTATTTTTAAGGCTACTAAGGAAATTAATTAGTCATGGGTTAAATGTTAAACCTCTGTCCTGGGATGTGAAACTGATTAAAAGATACAAAGCTAAAGAATTTAGGTATGCAAATAGTGAGAATTTAAAAGTAGTTGCAGAGGGGAAGTATTATTCAGTATATTTATTAGTAAACAATCCAGAGATTATTTCCTGGGAGTCTATTTGCATGACACAAAAATGTTGAGGTGCGTTGAGTCTGAAGGAGTTTGAAGAATTAAAAAGGATCTAAGTACATAAGCAGATAGTTATAATTTCTAAGACAAAGGGAGACTGGAACACCCTGCTCGTAGTAAGAGCAAGCACTGTCACCAGCTGTTCTGTCCTTAATATACCTGAAGAGCAGCTTGAGCAATTTAAAACAAGCCTCAGCTGGAAAGTGGGAGAAGGCCATCTCCTTTCATAGAAAACATCTGTTTGTGTGGCCATTGCTAAAGCACAAGTCAACACTGAAACACTCCAGCATGAGGACAGGCTGAGAGAATTGGGGTTGTTCAGCATGGTGCAGAGAAGGCTCCAGGGAGACCTTATTGTGGCCTTTCAGTACTTAAAGGGGGATTATGAGAAAGACGGAGGAAGACTTTTTACCAGAGCCTGTAGTGATAAGACAAGAAGCAATGATTTTAACCTTGAAGAGGGTAGGTTTAGATTGGACATAAGAAATTCTTTACCATGAGAGTGGTGAGTCACTGGAACATGTTGCCCAGAGAAGCTGTGGATGCACCATCCCTGGAAGGGTTCAAGGCCAGGTTAAATGGGGCTTTGAGTGAAAGAGGTCCCTGCCCATGGCAGGGGCATTGGAACTAGATGATCTTTAAGGTGCCTTCCAACCCAAATTGCCCTGTGATGCAATGAACACTGTCATCTTGGTTTCATAGAATCATTTACATTGGAAAAGACCTTTAAGATCATGCAGTCCAACCATAACCCTACTCTACCAAGTCCACTGCTAAACCATGTTCCATGCACCACATCTATACAACTTCTAAACACATCCAGTGATAGTGATTCAACCAGTGTTTGGTTTACTTTTTAACACACAACTGCTACCTAGGTATTTTTCCTGACAAGTTATGCCTCTGTAGCAGTACCCTGCCAGCAAGCAGCAAAGGGACAAGTTCTCAGGGAAGCCTCTGACTTATGGAACAGGTCCAGTTCTTGCCCTCAACATGCAAGGACAGCTGAGGGTTTCCTTCCTTCTTCCTTCCCTCCCTCCCTTCCTCCCTCTACTATCAAATCTCTGTGAGCTGGACCACAACTACTGTGGATCTCTTCAGAGAAACCTTTTGCAGCTGCAAGTGTTGATCTGGGACAAGCACCTGAGTGTAAAGGCAAGCAATAGTTCTTTCAGCAAATTTTCGCATTGCTATTTCACACTTCTTCAGGCACAACAGCTTCAGAAGTTGAAGGAGTCCTGCATACCAACGTTTATACAATAAATTTTCTTCCCCACTGACCTTGAGACTAGTACATCTGTGGGACACATATGGCATATAATAACAGCAGTGCTGGGAGAAGTTTAGTGCAGCCAGTCACAGCTTACACACACAGGTAAATGCATTTTATTAACTGTAAGCTTTCATTTTCTCTCGTGGGTTCACAGGAGCCTCAGATGACATTTTTCTAAGGAGAAAACAGAACTGAATGATCTTTCAAGAAAAGAACCCCACAAAGCTCATGATTAATTCAACTCTATAATATGCAGAACACAGTCCTGAAAGCCAATTTAAAATCTTCAACATAAGATCAAAAACTACTACAAAAGGATGTAAGTATTTTTAAACAGGCACATTCTCTTCAGGAGTCAAACTACTTCTCAAGTTGACAACTTTCTGTGTTCATACGCAGCAGCTTCCCTTTGAAGCAACTTTTCACATTGAGATCTGATGGAATAACTCACCATTACAAAGCAGGAAAGGACGATTAATTATGCTTATTATTTTGAGGGTTACAAAAATACAGTCACAGATAAAGACCTGAAGATTTGCACGGCCTAAAAAAAATGACTAGTCCCTGCCTTACAGAGATTATAGCTGATACATAAGAGAGCAAGTGGACAAAAATACATAGAAAAGCAATGTAATAATAAGGCAGGGGGGGATCCATTAATTAGTGTCCTGTTTCATAGAGTCTTATAGAAAGAAACAGCAAGTCAACCAATATTTGTAAAAGCTCTCTCTTAATCAAAGCATGGTTACATTTGAGCAGGAACATTTGAAATAGAATGCATGAGCTGTCAGCACCTGCTAAATGCAGCCTCATCATCCAAGAACAGCACAAGATGGAGAAGGAAGGAATTCCAAATTTAATCAACGTTATCTACAAGACAAAAAGCACTGGTAAGTAAATCACTCAGATTTACACTGAAAAGACAGTCAGGCAGTCAGAGGGATAGCAGCAGAGGAAAATTCTTGGTATTTAACATTACTGTGATATTGTACGCTGTAGGTGTATTAACTTAGCTAAACTTAAAACTGCGAACACAAAGCAAACCTACAGCTCAGGTTCTCCTTAAAATCACACAGGGATTTGTGTTCAGACTTCTCATTAAGCTGCTACACAGAAGTGAATTCCTTACAAAATTCATATCGTGTCCATATGTCCATTTCTTTTGCATGTTCACACACACTGCAGAGCACTTTGTGAATGCACATAGGTGCTTTGCAGCTAATGCACAAAATACATTCCTGAGTTTGGGCAGAATGTGTGGTGAAATCGTGGTGTTATTTCCTCAGCATTAGTTAACAGCTCTCTGCAGCAAAGCACACACTTCCCTGTTAGTCCTGACATTTATCATACCACTAAGCCCTGGTCAGTGGATAAATCAAAGGCATGAAGTCATCAAGAAATCCATAGCAGCTATTTAAATGTTAAATAAGAAAATTTGCATACTTATTAGTTAAAAATATAAAGATAAAAGCGTAAAGGGAGAGTCAACTTTCTTCAGCAGATAAAAAAATCTGAAAACAATTGTTGTGAACTTAACTTTTGTCTCTAACACCTCTTATCTCTCCCTTTAGTTCAGCAATAGACTTGCAAAAAAAATTTTTTTAAAGGGTGCTGGTGCTTCAGGGGAAAAAAAAAAAGATCTGGGACTATTTCCATGACTTCCATGGCATCTGGAACTTACTTCATGGCATTAGCTGTGCAGATGTGACATCTGAAATATGGGTCCTGCAAAAGAGCGTATACCTTTATTCAGGTCCAATGGCATGATACATTCTCTGCTTGAAAGGAAGGATTTGTTCAGTGACACTATTGCATTCTGATTATGTGACACTGTGTGGTACCAGGAATAAACAGAAATCAAAGACAGCACTGTGAATGGAAGAACAGCTAAAAGCTTCAGCAGAGGCACTCTGAAAAGAGAGGGAGAAAGGATATGGACGAGAACTAAACAGCATGCATCTCCAAGTAATGTGTGTCAGAAAAAAATGGAAGGATTGTCAAAGGAGAAGTTTAATTCTGGCAATCTCTAGCTGTAAAGTTTGTTCAAATCCTTTCAGGTGGAGAAGGGAATGGAATTGCATCCCACACGGAGTATTCTTCCCACTCAGAAGTACATAGTGAAGATTATATGTAAAAAGACACTACTACTATTTCTGGTTATACGTTACAGGAGATGACTGCTGCCTCACTTCTGAAGAAAATTTTGGGGGCAAACAACTTACTCCAGCCTATCTGGAGGAAAGTACCTTCCTGGAGGCACAGGTTGGATGGCTATGGGTGCAGGCAAGGATGAGGATGTGAGATGGAAGCTTATTCTCAGTTGCTCCTCATAGTGATTCAAGACAACTTTGCCCTCCAAGTGCTGACTGTGAATCCCTTGTGAGGCATCCACCCCTTGCAGGGCAGAGGAGATGCACCATAAGGCCCTCTGCTGCATGTTCCTGTATGACAGTAGGAACCTTAAAGCTAGACTATACACAGAGACACTCAGCTCTACAACGCCCAAATCTGTTGGTGGACCTAAGCTCATCACTGCATTGTGTCTCCTGGAGAAGCCCTCAGGCTGGCATTGACACATGATGAGGAAAGCATACAGAAACCTACATTATTGCTGCCGGTGCCACACGGGAATTCTGTCACTCCTGGCACCAGGCAGTTTAACATTCTTTGTGAGCACTCTGTTTTCTTTCTTGAAAAATATTAGGATACTGACATTTAATGCTCCCCGATTTACATATCATTGAACTATATTGTGTGGTAATTTTTTGCTTTATTTTCTTACATATTATTTCTGTTGTTGCCATAGTCTTTTGAGATTTGCCATCTGTGCCCTGAGCATTAAAGAACTCACTGGGATGCCACTTATCTTAATCTTTTTGTGACATTTTTCATATACAAAGTTCTCTGCGTAATGACAGGCTCAGTATTGTTAAAAAACAGCAGGAGAAAAGTCCAATTAAACTTGCAATTTTCGACAGAGCAAGGCACATATGCAACATGCCTGCCAGATGACTTGCTCTGCCCTTGCCTGTACAGGACATTCCTACAAGAAGATTTTCCCCCGTGGGCACAGCATGTCCCATTTCCTAAAATTCTGCTACCTTTCTGCAGAAGAAAAATATAAATAAAACATACCTATAATGGCTTTCTTCACCTTAAATATATATATACTGAATTTATATGAAGGGTTAACATTTTGGAAGGCTCTCCAGATCTCTGAAAGCCACCTGTGCTTTTAGTTGCAGCTTCCTTGTGCACACAAAGAATTACTGCTCATCACATTGTTCAGGTTATTTCGGTGTGTAACTACTCCATACATATATATTCATTTAATTTTCACACATGCAAGAGAAAGACTGGTCAGACATTTATGTCCATAGAACTGGACTCCTTTGAGATCCTATCTGCACTTCAAAAGCGATCATATTAAGGAAGCCCTGGTGTGATTCACAGTGAACCAAAGCTCTGATTTATAGCAGAACTAGAGTGCAATTTATCTCTCACCACTGCAACTGTCCACAAGCCCCACACTTAGGTAGCAAGTCTTCTTCATTCCCTCTGTACTTAAAGAAGTTTTTGGATACAGACATCTTTCTGCTTGGTGTTACAGGAAGGGCTGAGTCATTTTCTGGCTGTTTCCCTGTCCACTGATGAAGAGTCTAGATCACTTTCTTATGAAACAGCTAACTTCAAAGCTATTAATGTTAGGATAGATGAATCTTACACTCAATGAAATTGTTGTTCTTCATTTCAGGTACTGTTTTTATGTCAGGAATGACACTATGACATAAATCCCAGGGAACATGAGTAAGGTAAGACTCCTCTCAGACAAGAGTTCAGGAGTCCTAGGTGTTAATCTCTATTCCAACAATATTTATGCACTTATAACTAGAAAGCAATTAGATAAAATGCATGAATAGCGATAGAAGTGGCACTTTTCTTGCAAACTGTGGCTCTTAGCACTACCCAACATCCCTTGCATCCTTGGAAGCTTCCACTCCCGGCTACCCAGTGGTCTAGCTGCAACTGGACAACTGCAGACAACATTTGCTTAGAGTGGTTACTGGCCCAGCAGAAAGGCACTTTCAGTTTTGCCTGGCTGAGAGCTGAATTACTACAAAAAGGAAAAGCATCTCTATTACTCCTCAGTAAAAACATTAGTTTCCTATCCAAAGTCTTATCACCTGAGTCCATGAAATAGTTTTAGGTTGCAAATCCCACTGTCACCTAAGCATCAAGAGGATGGGAAGGCAGTGAGACAGTTCTGTTTCCACAGGGTGTTTCAATGTATCACTGTGGTCTGTCTATTGCTAACACCAATCCTAGATGCCTAAGAGTCCCTATTAAATTCAGAAGGAAATTAAATACTCAGCAGGAGCTTACAAATTATATTTCTAGGACAGGTGCTTAACATTGGGTCCAGTGTAAGACATGGTACAGAATTTCGGTGCCTGGCCTGCTCCTGAACTGCTGAATATCACTTCCCTAGGAGTCTGGAGACACCTTGTGTGGGGAGCACAGATACATATGATGATCCTTTTTACAGACAGTAAGTGCAAAATCCATTACAGAAGCCATAGCAACCGTATTTTCAATGCATTTACCTTTGTAGCTGGATAGGAAATTTCTTTAGATGCATTATCATGTAGGCAACCTACTAATCTTCAGATTCTTAAATTGGAATTTCCTACAGCCATGCTAAAGAAAAAGCATAAGCATCTAAATTGAGAAGGATTTGCTCACTACCCTGCAATAAACTCATGCCATGTAAGTGATTTTCTTTGCTTTTTAATTTAGCATCACTATTAGAAAAGGAATTCAGAGGGGCTGTTGGCTGGAGGTCTATAGGCAGAGGGACAGAAACATTTTTGATCACTATTCCAGACAGACTACAGGCAAAGATTCACTAGAGAGACCTACAAAACAGTGGTCATAAACCCTCCCAACACCCAGGTGTTCAATAGCTCACTGCAGTACAATTTAAGGGAGATTAAGACATAAAATAACCTTTAACATGGGTGACACTTTTGAGGATCCTGTTGCATGAGACATGAGGTTTTCCTCCATCCTGCCTGGTGGGTATGTCTACAGCACAATTCAGTACAGGCGTATACAAATTGTTAACCTCGTGTGTTTGCTGGAAAGAGTAAGATAATATTATCATTACTATAACCTAGATATTCTGCTCCTCAGCAAGATTGTCTCCTGCATTGTCCCAGCTATGCTCCTAAGGAAACTGCAGCCCTTCACCCTGGCTATCTGACACAACATTGCTTTGTGACCCACACACAGATCCTCAGCATTGCAGGAAGTATGGACAGTCATAAGGGATGGGGAAATTACATCATCCCAGAGCAAGCTGTCAGCCCACCACAAACTCTTACCAGATAGCAGAGAACAAGAGGTCCTAAAAAAGAGGGGAAATCTCCCTGGAGGTATCTCCTGGATGGGCAAAGGCATAACAAGCCAGGATCACTTGCTGTAAATTACACCATCCTTTATCAAATTCTCCTTCCTTGAACTTTCTCTCACTCCTGCAAACTTGATATAACATCACTTTTTTTAATCCAGGGCACAGCTCAAGAGTAATCAGTAAAATAGACCAAACACATAAATCTTTATTGAAACATTTGGATTTGACAATCTACAAATGAATAGCGTAAAGTAGCTGAAATTGGGTGCCCACATTGCCACTGAGAAATTCCCACAGAGCAGCGTTCCTCAACCTCCTGTCTATAAAAGGTAAAATATACATCACCAAAGAAAAAGGGATGTTTTTTGTATTGTGCATTCAAAAGATGAGAATTGCATTTCAAAGGCCTGGATGTCCTGCTAGTGCAAGGGAACACAGCTCGTCTCACCTTCAGGAAGTGAAGCCCTCACTTATGCTGAAACCTTTAACCTGTGAAGCCACTGTTGGAGTTATATCAAGCATTTGTCTAACGACGGACAAACACACGGACCCCCATTCAATATCTGGGTGACTATGCTCACTCATTTAAATTGTATCTAGCAAACTCCCAGATTTTGTAAATGTTAAGAAAAATAGTGTGTTTTCAGGGAGTTTATAACCTTAATATTCAGATACCTTATTTAGCAACTTTTACTCCCAGTTTTTAACCCTTACAAGGCAGGGTTATTTGCATCAGTCTGAGATCCTAAATTCAGCAAGGAGTCAGTCTTATACCAACCTCACCAGAACACTGCACCTGTATTAAAATAACAGCTCAGTATAAGAGAGGGCCTAAAATACTGAACAAATCAAAATTATATATATGTATAATAGATTTTTTAACTTACATATTCATGTTTAATAACTTAGTTATCTACTGAGGCTAACACACAGCACAGTTTATTTAATGTGTTTGCTGAGTTACAGGAGTTTACAAAACCATCTGGCATCAGTTCTACTTTGTGCATTCATATTATTAATAAGCTACTCAACTGCAATTTCCTTTGTGCAGGGGATATGTTTGAATCACATGTTTGTATTTGTGGTCCAAATCCAAGAAGACACAAAGACAAGCAACCACAGTGATCTCCTGCAAACTCTTTCAATCCTTTCACTGGGCATGACGTGAACCACAGCTATGCCAAAGGTAAAGTGTAGCAAATCAATCTGAGAATAGATATAACTGTTCTACATAAAAGTATTTCTAACTTCCTGTTTAAACCTAAGGAAAAAAGCATATCTAATTTGCAGAGTTACATTTCTGAAATACATTCTTCTTTCCTCTGTGTTTCTCAGTCTCAGAAACTGCACGGATTATGGGGAAGAGCCTGCTCACCGAGGAGAACTGTTGGCGCTTTCTCAAGTGCTAGCCTCGAAACCAACTTAAGAGAGAGGGGGAAAGATTATTTATTCTTGAAAACACATGAAACAGGATTTTAATTTTTCTCTGGCATTCTTGCTTTTGGCTGATTCATTGTTATACACAGATACGTTTGTAAGCAGGGAAGAACAATGTTAAGTTTAACTAATATACTCAGGTCTGAATAAACTAATCCTAAAGCTTTGGAGGAATTAGTGCAGAGATTCAGAAAGGATGATGAAAGACTGTTTCAGTGAGTAACAGTCAGAATATTTCTGAAGAACACATATGTAGGCATTTTCTTAAGACAACAAAACAGATAAAGAAAAATTTACCTTCATAAATTTTAACACCAAAGCATTCCCACAAGTGCTTAAAATTCTGGATAACCCAACAGAGAATTGCACTGAAAAGAAACTAACTTATTTTTATATTTGGCAAATGTTTTAACTAATATTTGATTAAATAATTAAATAAGATTTTTAAATCTTTTACAATACACAGTGGACTATGTTAATATTTCATATATTTTGCGTTCACATTTTGCTGACAGCTCATATTAACTTCAGTAAGAAGCATGTCTGTACAATCACACCAAATGGCTTACTGTATTTTTTTTAAATACTCCTAAGAACAGAATCAAACATTAAAGAATGTAAGTAAAATAAAAGCAATATTTCTATTTGTCACAAAGCTGACCCTTTCTTAATAGACAGTATAGGTAGGATTCAACTCCACTTACTGCAACAAAAGTGACTTTAATTTACGTATCAGATTCTAGAGAAGAATCTGGCTCCGTTTATACTTAAACAACTGTCAACTTCAACCTACATTATGTCCCACCATAATGTTCACAGTATTTAATGAGCAGATCTATTTTATTTGCAGTCATTTATTAGCTTTACTTGCCTTGCTGTAACAAACACTCTGTTCTCTCTCAGTACAGAAAAAAAAGAGAGTAGAGAAATATAAAGAAAATATAAAGAAAACTAAGAAAGTAGAGAAACCAAGGCCTGTATCTGAAGTGGTGATCATTTCCAAAACAAATCATGTGTCTTACCAGAGATGTCTCCATTTGGACTACTAACTTCCTGAGAATTTTTGTTTGCAATGAACCAAAATGCAGCACTTGAATGAAGAGATATGGTCCACTAAAAAGAAGTTTTTCTATTCCAATCAAATAACTTTACTTCAAAACAAAGCACAAAATCATAAATTAATTCAATAACCAAGTCTAAATTTTCAAAAGCATCTGAAAATTAACTACCTTAGTAGCCCAAATAAATTTTCTAATTAAATTTATCAGCTTAAACATTATTGACTGTTAATGAGATTGAGGGTCCAGTACAAAGATTTTAGTCCTTAAAAATGCAGCATTATGGAAAACCACACATTTTTAGAGGCCAGGATTCCAGCTACTCATAAAAATCTCCTTTGAAAATGTTTAACTCAGACCAACTTGGTAACCAAGCTCTTTGAACAAATCAGGTACCAGTTCTTCTCCTCTGTGGCAGTAAATAGAGGGTACCTTTTGCTTTGAAGTGCTTTCCGAGCGAAGGACACAACTATACTCTGTTCTTTATAATAATATATGAAATGAAATTATTTCTGTACGTACTGTCCTGAATAAATGTTGAGTCAGATTTCTAAAGATACGCACTAAATCCAAGTCATCTTTGTCAGTCTTTGACTTCAACAAGAATGCATTACGTGGATGCCACCTTTACTCCAGTCTTAAGAGCAGCAGCTGGGATATGGGGAAACCACATTTGTATTCGTGCTAACTTACTGTTAGAAGAGGTGAAAGGAATAGTAAGAGATATTTAAACTATGCAGGAGGAAAACAGAGGTGCAGTTGAACTTTGAGCTGCATTCTCATTGCAAGTAATCTGACTAAGAAGTTTATTCAACTGGAATTACTACTCTTGAATCAGAAAATTCTGATTTTCCAGAGGAAAGAGAACTTATTCAGGTAATATGATTAGAAATGTTCCCTAGATTAGATTTTCTAGAGGAAAGCATAGCGTAGACATACCAGAGGGTCAGAAGGGTGCCTTTACAAGCCAATAGACCTACCAGCAATACTGTCTTAATGGCTAGGAGGAAGAAAGAGGAGAGAGCAAGAGGGAGCAGTAGCAACAGCTACTTCTATAGATTCCCTTAACAGCGATTTTCTAACTTTATCATCTAAAAGTCAGCTGCCTAAATGTCAGCTAGTCCCCTGGACTCCTTTATAGTCAAAGGACAGAAAGAAGCATCTCCAGAAGGCAATTCATCTCATCCTAAAGTAGATATCTAAGACAGGTTCAATGAATCACTATCTCATTTCTTTCTTATCCCATAGCTATGAAGGGAATGTGACAAGTAACTTCTGGATGCCTGAATTTGGTAAGATGAATCCTGCCCTAGTATAGTTTTTCACTCTACTCTAAAACTTCACTTTTGGATTTTCTTCACCTTTGTGGTCTTCGGATCTTGGTTCCCTTTCTTGCCACTGCTGCCAAGCTTCATGATACCTGACCTGACCTCACTCACTGACCCAAGCCAAAGTCCACTGGAAGATCCTCTTTGCTGTGAACAATCTTTGGATCAGACCTTAAGGGAAAAGTAGTACAAGGGCAAGGGTGCTCATCAAGATTATTACAGCAAGTTGGTTTACTCCAGTTTCTGCAGGAAAAGTTCTCCCTTGAATCTTTAAGACAGGGTCAATGTATTGATTAGCCCACTTCAGTCCAGAAGGTTAGCAGCTTTTTGACCTTTATCTTGTGTTATCATACATAACCTGATAAACTGCATCAAAATTGCTCCATAGGGTTACTCTTCACTCTCTGGCTCATAGATAGGCCAATGAGGGGTGCAAGAGTCTCTCAGAAACTTCTATTGACAGAGTCTTTCTGCAACAGCCTGATGAAAAAGGGACATTCAACCCAAATTCTAGAATTACCTCTATTCTGGAATTAATCAGAATTATATTAGATTCAGATAATATGTAAAAATGTTGTTTAAATGTGTCCACGCTCGCCATTGAGACAGTCACATGATTAACTAAGTGATTTTTTTCCCCCCCCTCTCCTGACAAGAGAATCAGTTGAGCACATGAACAGTCAACTATTTCTAGTATCACAAGAAAGCAATTACAATACAGGTTGCATTCAGTGACAATGTATGAAAATTTTCTCAAATTTTCCATCCTAAGATTAATGGCAAAGATTTCTTACTGAAATAAAAAACAGTTTGTGTTGTGCATCAAAATAGCTTACATCTTTCAGAATCGTGGGGAAAAGAAGCCAGAAGATGAAACAATCTGCAAAACATGTTGTCACTAAACAGAAGCCGTCAATCATTGTACTGCACTGAACATTACAAAAATGGAAAAAAAATTAGATCCTGACTTAAGAACATCCATTCTCTCTGCATACATGAGAAAAACAAAGCTGCTAAACAGATAGTTTACCGATTTTCATATTTTAACAGAATTCTTGTTGGAAGGCAACTTTTATCAGAACAGGAATCTGAAATCTGGAAACGTGTTTGTAAGTTACGGTCAAAAGTGGCCAATACCTGAAATGAATAGGTAACAACCGGCAAACATTGAAATCCTCAAAAACCATGGAAGCCTATCTTAGACATTCCGACTCTGCAGATTCGAAAGGTTAAGAACAGGAATAAAAACTCACCATTGCATCTAAATTTTCAAAAACTTTCCATCTAAATAATAATAATAATTTTGTGCAGAAACTCATCCACAGTTTAAAATAATTTTTAAGCAGACTGAAGGAAAACAATTGACACTTTTAGTTCAGGTATATCTACTAATGCATACATTCCTATCCATCTATCTCTGTGAATCTATGTGATTTAAACACACCAAGGTGAACTTCATTAAATCAAACTTTGATGTTCTTTATATAATTGAATCAAAACCCAGGGATCTTTATCACTTTCTCATCAGAATTAACAGGATACGGCCACAGTAACCACTATTGTAATTTCATTATTATGCAGGGCTGTGTCTCCACTATCATACTGTAAAATACTGTAAATATTCAAATCTATCAGTCCAACATGGAATTTAACACCAAACAAATAATAATAGCAAAATGAACAGAAAGCACTAAGTTACTTGTAAATGTGCTCCGTCTTTCTCACAAATGAGAAATAAATGGATGACTTAAATCACAGAATGCTAGGGATTGGAAAGGGACCTCTGGAGATCGTCTAGTCCAACCCCCTGCTATAGCACGTTCACCCAGAGCAGGTTGCAAAGGATTGTGTCCAGGTGGGTTCTGAATATCCCCAGACAAGAAGACTCCACAGCCTCTCCAGGCAGCCTGTTCCAGTGCTCCATGACCCTCAAAAGTAAAGAATTTTTTCCTTATGTTCAGATGGAACCTCCTGTGCTCTAGTTTGTGCCCATTGCCCCTTGTCCTGTAAGTGGGCACCACCGAAAAGAGTCTGGACCCATCCTCTTAACCATCACCCTTTAGATATTTATAAGCATTGATTAATATCCCCTCTCAGTCTACACTTCTCTAGGACAAATAGTCCCCAGCACTTTAGCTGACCACTCCTGATAACCTTCTTTTCCTCCACATGCTTAGAGATAACATCCAGAATGAGCTCCATTTTTCCTACTAGTCCTCTTATCATGAACATTTAGGTTTTAAACCTAGTCAAATGTGTGAGGTACTTCTAATGGTGTATTTATTACCTTTGCTCTTCCATATATATGTATAAACGTACTACTCAATTGCATTTTTAATATGAAGGCTAATTATGTTAGTGCAATATTGTGTGACTCTATGCCATGTAGCTGAGTTGCATAGCTTTTGCCAATAGAATATTCCATGTCCTTTATAGTAGATACTGTCATCCCAGGATACTTCATCTAGCTTAAATACCTGTCTCCAACAGTGTCCCATAGCAACTGTTTAAGGGAAAGACAAAAATACAGGACATGAATAGAGAGATTTCTCCCTGCTACACCTCCCAAGCAACTAGCAGAGTTCTTGCGAATTCCTCCACAGGAGGTCATATCCAAACCCTGTCTTCCATTAATTTATTGTAAAAGGAGTTATTAACCCACTTAATAATCAATTCATCCATGTGTGAATGTAGCTAACAGGGGTGATTAATTCTGTATGTTTTGTTCAAGATTTACTGCTTAATTCCTGTTAATACAGCAGGCCCCTAGAGAATGACTGGGTCAGGTGGACTTGTTTGGAGAGGGAGACTGCTCCAGCACTGGTATGTCCCTGAAGGAGAGGAGACTGAAGGGTGGAAGAACATAAAAGAGGAAGAAAGTACAAGGAAGAAAGGAGAAAGGAGAAAAGAGAAGGAGGAAGAGGAGGGGGAGGAGGAAGAGAAGAAGAAGTAGAAGACAAGACCATGAAGGAACAACAACAAGAAGACAATGACTGCTCAGGAAGGAAAGCCTACAACACAGCAGAAAGACTGAGAGTGGGTCTATGTTAAGGTATCAGTTTAGGCAGGAGTGTGCTTTTGAAGAAAATCTTTCAGCTGTCACCAGTTGATGTGCTTTGGTTTGCATCACGGAGTCGTCTCTGAGCATATTACTTTCGGATAACAATATATAGGAAAATGCCCTCCAGGACTTCAAATCCCAGCCTCCAAGGAGTATTCAATCTACAAGACCACATCAGACCTAGTTTGAAGTACCTACACATAGTGTGGGCAGTGGATACTCAGCAGCAACTGCTCTGCTCCACAAATACAGCTAGTGGCTCCCACTATTTGCCTAAGAAAATGTAGCCTGAAAAACTCTCCAGTGGAGCAGAGGCTGGCATAGCCAACAATAAAGATGACAGAGTGACCAGAAAGGACTGTACAGGCTACGTTACAACCCGCTATGCCTCTGAAATGACTGAAACTATACACAGAAGACAACACTGCATTGGGCAGGATAAGACTTTTTCTTAAGAGACTTTTTCTACTCTGTTTCACCCAGTCACTTTATTTTCTTTAAAAAGGATTGGTTCATCTACTTTTATTGTCAAAAATCTGTCTTTTTTAGTTTAAAAGCCCTTTTGGCCTTCAGGGAAGCTCACTATAAAGAAGAACTGTCAGCAAATCCATTCCAGATACCCAGCCAGTTTCAGATCCCATTACAAAAAATTATAAAGGACTTTTAAATAATGGCTATATGAGTCCAATACTGATACTATTTATGACCACAACCTTAAGGATCTAGAAGCCCTCCTTTTTATCAGTGAAATGAGATCATAATCCATGCTTACACTTCTGCAGATTGTTGCTCGTCTTTCCCTCAGGACACTGGGATGACACTTACTATAGCCTTACACATGATTAGCATATGGCTATATACCAATTAGCCAATTAGAAATATTGGTAATATTTTTATATTACCAATACAGAGCCCACAAATGCTGCATCATGGTCTACAATGCAGAGAAGCTTCCTATGCCACATGTGATCAAACACTGTACCGAAAAGACATAGGATAAAACACCCACTTGACCTTCCCAAAAACATACTTATTAAAAAAATGCTGAAGTAATATCAATTGACTTTTGATTTTTATTTCCTGAAATGTTAAAATTAGGAATGTTGATTGGAAGGAATCAGGTACATATGAACTACAGTGAAACAGGATCTTGTAGAAAATATTAATATCTGATTGTAATCCATTCCATGGCTTATGGCCCAAGGCCTTCAGGGAGCAAGACAAATCCATATCATCTTTCTAAATGCCAGTTTTGTGTCTTGACCTCTGGTTTAGCTATCAGATAAAAATCACACATAACCACATAACTCCCTAGCAATTACATTAATGCACAAGCCGAAAAGAACCACTTTGTTGAGTGAAAGCCATCATGAACTTAGGTAAACATAAAAATTTCTTCCACATCTACCTCTCCCTGCTAAAACAGAGTTTAGGCAACACACTGCCAGACACTTTAGAAAAATTTTATTGCTCATTGCTGCTTTATGGTAATTTTACTTTGTTTGATCACATAAAGCCTTTTTTGGTAAGTGATATGTGCATTTATAAGGCATTTTCAGATCCAAGGATGAAAAGTACTAGCTAAAATTGCTGTCATGATTAACACCACAAAGGATCCAGAAAACGTGAATCTTTTTGTTTGAGAGGAACATAAAGTATACAGCAGGGCTATAGAATGTAGCTCTAAATACTAATGTAAAGACATTGCTGAAAATCTCAGCACAGACCTAATGAAATCATTGACACCAAGAAATTACACAGCTATGTCTTGCAAGTAAACCATACATTCCCTTTTTTTAGCAGTGCTTAAATTGGAGAAATCCTACTGGAATTAGTCTCAGGAAATACAGACTTCTCTTCTTCTCCAGATTCTTTTCCTATTCTTTTCACAAACAATAATTATATTCATATTCAAAACTCATTTCTCTGGTCAAGAAAAGGCAGTTGTACATCACCGGGTGCTTACCCTGGACTGAAAGATTACCGGAAGACCCTAGAGCCTAGGTGCCACTAGAACATGTAACAAAATTTTCCCCAGCTTTAACCTCCTCATGCCAAGCACAACCCCCTAGGCTTTGGCTACATTGGCCAACATGGGTCTAGGCCCACAGTAATGTGTCCTCCAAACTGGAGTTTAGCAGTAGATGATCTTCATAGCTTCTTGTTCATGTTGCCAAAGGAAGGCTGTGAAGTTGTGTGTGTGTGTATGTTACTGATGTGGTTGTTTCAACCTACTTTGTTCCTATCAGCACACGATGCTATATTTAATATGACTCTAAATTTGGAGTCATTTTCATACAACACAGCTAGAAAAGTACAAGTAGTGAGTTTCATGTGCTCTCACACAGATGGCAATGCAGTGTGAAATACTATTCCATTTTCCCACACTCAGATAAGAAAGTAGAAATGTCAAGTAAACTGCAGAGTTTCCTCTGAGGAAAAGCAAAATGCAAAAAAGTTAGAAACCAGTGCATACATGGATCTCAGCAACCTCCATTTTGTCACTTGTTATATAGTCATGTTTACGGCAAGCTAGTGGGTTGATTCACTGGAATGTGTCACTCCAAAACACTATATTTTGCAATCTCTTACTGCCATCTTATGCCATTTTTTGTCACTGCACAACCCATGACATACTGAAAATTGCTAAAGAAATGCTTTCTCATGTACAGTGTTTCCTTTCATAAGTGTTTGTCATCTTATCAGCTCATTATCATCTGGGCCTCGTTTCTGCACCCTCAATCCTGCAAGAAAATATTGAACACTGAATTCTCTTTGAAGCTGATGGAATTGAGAACCACCAGCACCTTTGAGGATCTTGTTAGAAAGGCTAATAAGCTCTCAGCTTCAAAACTATTTCTTCAGCTGCTCATTGCTTTTCAAACACGTGGCTTGATTCTCATTTGCACTGATTGACTCCATGTTTCCCACTCCAATGCTCTGCAGGGACTACAAAGTAAATGAAGATGGGACTTGTAGTTTTCCATCTGTAAAATGATACCTATAAATGGTGTATATTCACAGAATACATTATTCACACAAAAGTAATTTGCAAAAATAGCTGATTTAAATAGCATTAAATGATGGAACAACAAATTAAGTGAGGCACAAGAAAAAACATGGGTCTACAATAAGCCTTACTTTTAAAACAGGTTGGTTGTTTGGTTTTTTTCTCTCAAAAAACTACTATAAATGACAGTTTGGACTTCTATGTGTGTATTCTTTCTGGAATTCCAAGTCAAATTACCATTGGGTAAAGGAACATTGCTGGGTGCCTTACCAGCAAAGCATGAAAATTCGACCTGAACTCTAAGGGGTGAAGTGGGTTTTCTCCTCTTATGGTCCCATCAACTGTAAGAAATTTTCCACTATCCAAGATATTTCCCCAGCACTATACGTAAAAACCATTCTATTCTAGTTCTGCTCTACACATTGATGATTAGATTTTAGTAAAGAAAGTATCTAGTGGGTGATACATTTGAGTGAATAGATTAATTTCTCTCCTGTTCCCTTCTCCCACACAGTTTTGGTTTTGTTCTTCTTGTTGCTGTGCCGATGAAAATGAAAATAAAGCTCAGCTTCTCAATACAGTCAATGTAAACAAACCTTACAATTCACAGGAAATTCTGCAATCACATTTTATGCCACATAAACTCCATTTTCATAAAATGCATTGACTTCAACAGTTCCTAGCTATTGTAATCCCAAAGCACAATGTTGCAAGACAACAAACATTCGTATTGATTTTTCGATATGCGGTACAATAACTCCTTTTAAACACACTTCAGTGATCACTCTCAATGACAACACAATCAAATGAGAGCTGCAAAGTATTCCATTGATTGTCTTTCCCTAATGCTGGAACAAGTCCTGTATCTCCTTTAATAATACACTAACAGGAGAATCAACTAATGCAGTAGGACCCTAGCATCTAAAAGCAAAATTATTTTATTCTGTGCTCAATTTCCTGAGAGACTAAAAAAAAGGGACAAATTGATGTCATGTTCACTCTTAGACATTGTTTGGCCCTTGTCAAAACCTTCTACTCTGTGGCATACTTCAGCGTGGGGAAATCTAAACAGTTTCAAGTTGCTGCTTTCTGCTTCCTTGCAAAGAGAAAGAGTGCAGACTCTAACCTTGAAAACTTCCAGAAAATGCCAGATTGGTATAAACAGAACCATATGGTTAATGTTGCAATTATCTATTTTCCTTAGTATGTGTATAACTCCCTGTGGTCTGTATTTTTAAACATAAGAGACCTAATTAACCATTTCAGGTGCAAAACAGGGCTCTGACTGTAAACAAAGGATATTAGAGTCATACTCAAGGTCATTAAAAATATTGTTGCTTTTTTCTCCCAAATCTAAACCTAGTTAATTAAAGGTCTTATTACTATAAGAAGAGCAAGAGTAAATATAGACAAAAGTAGCAGGGATTAACAAGGCCAACCTACTTCTCACTGGTAACACTAGGCTCCTGAAGACAGCAGGGAAGTACAGTTAGCAGATATGAAGTTCAGCCAATACTTAAAATGTTAGCAAAAAATACTTAATCTTTTTTAAAAAATGTAGTATAGAATCATAGAATGGGTTGAGTTGGAAGGGACCTTTAAAGGTCATCTAGTTCAACATCCTTACCATGAGTGGGGACATCTTCAACCAGATCTGGAATGTTTCCAGGGATGGGGCATCTACCACCTCTCTGGGCAACCTGTGCCAGTGTTTCACCATCCTCATCTTAAAAAACGTCTTCCTTGTATCTAGTCTGAATCTACCTTCTTTTAGTTTAAAACCATTACCCCTTGTTCTATCACTACAGGCACTGCTAAAAAGACTGTCCCTTTCTTTCTTACAGGCCCCTTTTAAGTACTGAAAAGCCACAATAAGGTCTCCCCAGAGCCTTATCTTCCCCGGGCTGGACAACCCCAACTCTTTCAGCCTGATATGCCATATATGATGTATTTTTATGTGCTAAGAGGACAGAGATTATTCAGAAGGGAATTCAACTTCAAATTAGGTCCCTAGACATTGTAGTACCTAGACCTGCAATAAAACAACTTGCCATCTTAACTTCAACAGCAAGCAAAAACACATTCTATACCAAAGATGATGCCTTGTAAGGCTGAAGTGTATTTGACACATTGCTTGGTATGCGTAAAGTGCCTACGGAAATTTTAAGTAAAAAAAAAGTTTCATAGTACAGAGAAAAATAAAGAAGTCTCTCTACTGCACTTCAGAAAATGCAATTTATTGTTTGAAAAAAAAAAAAGAAAAAGAAAAAGAAAAAAGAAAAAACCACCCAGGTCTTTTTCTATGTATCCTTCATGGCTTTTGAATCGATCCTGATTATTTGTTATTTTAGATGTTTAGAAATGTTAGTCCCTCAGGGTTACTAACTACAACGCTTGTCTACTCCACTTCACAGCTACTTCACCACTGCCTTAAAGTTTCTTTACAAACCAGTCATCTCTACTTCTGAATTAATTTCACACTTAACAGCAATATTGCAAATCGCCAGCTTCATAGTCCAAGCATGTTCACAAACGTTCTCTTGAGATACAGCTTTGAGATAATAGACTTCTCTACCTTGCTAGAACAATCGCCCTGACACCATCTGCTTTTACAGCTCTTCTTCTGTCACCCCTGTTTCTGGCATTTGCTATGCATTGTCCTGCTGTCTCCTCAGGTCTTATCTCTTTCATTTTCTCTCTCTGGCACTTAGCCATTTTCGATTAGGGAGCCTCCAGAGCTCTTCAAATGCATTTTTATAGGCAATTTTTCCTGTGAACATTTTCTCTTGGCTGATCTTCAGACTATGATTTGGCTTTTCTCCTGCTGTATCACATATATTTCCACTAACCCAGTCGTTGTTGCAACTGCAATGGCTATTCTAAAACTATTTCAGACATTCCTGCAAAATTATTGAGGTATCATTTCTTTAAAAGTCAGTTACTAAGTGATCTACTTTTTGTGGTTAGTTACTCATTCCCAAGTCGCATTACACTACTTCTTCTATTGTAAACCCTAGAAAAATATTCTCCACTAACCAAAAATAAGACCAGGAAACACAGTTCCCAACTCTTCCACCGGTGGGCAGCTGCACAGTTTGAGGACTGGTCAGTAGGCTGATTAAGGTGCCCCAGTGACAGGTAACTGATGTAACAAGCATTTGTACTTGGGAACAACCACACTGCTGTTCTAGGACTCTGCTCTGGACTCAAGAACATAAAGATGTCCTAGACACCCTTTGGCAACAGGAACATCACCTCTTCATTTGTGTCATCTAGGGTGGTACTTGGGGCAAGTGCTCAGGATGGGAGCTGTGGTCCCTTGCAGAAAACCTGTGTGTTCAGGGAGAAAAGCTTTTGCTGTCAGGCACCTAGCTTCCCCTTGCATTTAGAAACTATGCTGAACTGTCTTTTTGCCAAAGAAATTACCTCTAAAAATGTATACAAAGTACATTCAGGAAGATTAATATCCGGCAGTGAAGACTGGTATTACCATTCTACAGGGTTTCTTTCACTCCAAACTGCACCATTGGGTATAATCTGAGCACTGTTCTAGGTCTTTAATACTAGGCTTAACTTTTCACAAGGGACCAGGTTAGGTTTCCTAGGGAAACATTTTCTTAGGAAGGATGTGAAGAAGAGAATGGTAATACAGTACATTTAGTCCTCCAAGGAATTCCAGAAACGTGGGGAAATCTCTAAAAGGTAGCCAGGAAAAGGAAGGAACCAAAACCCATAGGACATAGCCAAACTCCAGGGTCTTCAAAGGCAAGAATTTGAACTCTCACAATGGAAAATCTGAGGGGTAACAGATAAAAGTTTAGCAAAAATAGAGAGACATCAATTTCTACTGTCTTTTCCAGTAACTTATGTATGAAAGAAAAAGTCTTGGCACAAAAGTTAGGGAGATATTTCTAACACTGTTTCACTTACCCCTTTTAAGGTGGTCACTGTGTCACTATCTGCTTCTTTTTAACTTTATTCCCCTGAGTACACGAAAGCACACACAGGCCCTTGCTGTCAGCTGCCCTGGCCTGAGCCTCTCACCTCTGCTTCCTCTTCTCATCCAAATTCTAGCATGTCATATTTCAGCTAATTTCTGAATTCTCACACCCTCCCATAGCTATTGTTATATCTGTTGCTTCCAGCATCTGCAGTTTAATCTTTGGATGTGTATATTTAAAACAAGCATCTGTTATATGAACCTTTACAGTTGGTTTGTATAGCCATCATTCCAGATCAATACGCGTAATTAACAATAATCTTAAAGTCACAAGAAGAACCATAACAAAACCAGTTACACCTTGCTGCAAATATTTAAAAGATGTAATGCCACATACTGATTTTTTTTTTTCTTTTAAAAGAGATCAAGATTGTCCAAAGACCAGCCCAGATTTAAAGTGACTGGTTCTGTGTCTTTTCCTCCACTAACTGTATGATAGCAAGATCTCATCTGAATTGACATCTTGAGAATGAAAGACTAGGGAAGGGAGATCTTCAATCTGTGTATAGTCAAACTATGCACTTCCTTGGTGCAGGAGATTCAAATTATAGTGTCAAGTCTTATAATGGCTTCCTGAGTAATTTTATGAAAGCTAACATTTGATGCATTGCATACCCAATTAATCTTGTACTTCCAGACATTAAACTGTTTCTTCATTGTTGCTGATGACAATGATGTGCTGAGTCAGTGCATTTCTTGAATCTCCTGACAAAAAGGATATAAGCAAACAAGAGAGAGTGAGGACAGCTAAAGCACCAAAAAACCTCTAACATGAGAGGGTCTTTTTAGAAGTCGGTATACTAAAATCTGCCAAGGATTGCTTGGAAAAGAATAGACTTGTTTATTTCTAGTCTCTTCTAATTTGCATTTTCTGTTAATCTAGGCGGCATATAATTTCATCTTCTTTATACCATTCAGAATAATTAATCAATAAATATCTGCCCAAAACCAGCAAGAGGCTCTCTACAATATGAAATCTTCCATCAAGATGACACAGTCTTCTAAAAGTTCTTCTGGATGGTATCCATCTCTATGGATGCAAGCTAGAGCACAGGAAGTTCCACCTCAACATGAGGAGGAACTTCTTTACTGAGAGGGTTACAGAGCACGGGAATGGGCTCCCCAGAGAGGCTGTGGAGTCTCCTTCGCTGGAGACTTTCAAGACCTGTCTGGATGCATTCCTATGTAACCTGCCCTAGATTCTATGGTCCTGCCCCCCAACCAGGGGGGTTGGACTCAATGATCTCCAGAGGTCCCTTCCAACCCCTAACATTCTATGATTCTATGATTCCATGATTCTATGAAGTTCAGTCGGCTCACTTCTAAACTTCTGAAAGTTGTATGATCTCTTACAGAGGTCAGGACACAGAGATTTCTTCTGGTCTTAAAATCCAGCATTCCATAATTCTCCCCAACTGTATGGCTGCCACCACAAAGCTACTTTAAAATGTTTCTGTTGAACATGTAATTGCTATAACTCCCAAGTTCCTGGTGGTGAAATTACAGACTTATATTGCCTTGCTAAAAAGGAGTATTTGTGGGCAGTTAACATTATGTTGTTTAGCAGTGCTTATATATAAGAAGTATACATATATATATAGTAAGAATAATTCACAGTTATTGTGAACTTCTAAGAAAATACAAAATTCTAGACTAGAGAAAAGATATATTATTTCCTTCATAACTCATGAAAGCCCAGATAACATTTTAAATAATTGAGTTGCTTATACTATCCTAAGTTACACTTTAATGATCAGATTCTGCAGGACTAATATCCTTAAGTTATGAGTTTATTTACTTTTTAAATATTTCTTTTGACACATACATTTTTGGCAAAGATTTATTGCTTACAGAGAATAATTCCAGGGCATTTCCTCACAAATGCAATACTGAAGACTACTTCAAGGAGTCATTTAGCCCTTCTGTAATGTTCATACCCTTGAAAAGATACTGTGACTTTTTTACTTTTAGGTGCTGCTGAGCACAGAAGACAAGATATTTCAGTGACTTCTACCACAAGAGACCAGATTTAAATCTTTAAATCTAATCTTAACCTAACTTCCTCTCTGACAGCATTATTAGTGTCAGTATGTTCCATGATTTAGGGCTTTGTTCAGTTGTTACTGAAGACAACCTTAACTGATTTCAGCAGCAACTCTATTAAGTACTTTACAGTTTTACAGAAATGGTCCATAATGATGTTCCGATGATTTTTTGTACTATTTGCTTTCAACCAGTAGACTAAACCAACATCAGCAGATAGCTACAGTCAGAGAACAATTTCACTGCTCATATTATATGTTAAAGTTGACTTAGAAAAACAGAGTAAAGAAATCTCCACTTTTAGTAACAGGACCAATGTAAAACTAGAAAAAGTCAGATCACATCCGAGCCCAGCCTGAGTCAGTGGTTTCGTATGGAGTTGCCCCTACAATCACCCTATCTTGTCAAATCACTATTCAGGAGGAAGCCTGGGAGGAAAAGAAGTGACAGATGTCTTTTCTGAATCTGTGAGATGCTGAGCTGTTTACAGGAAAGTAAAAATATGATAAATCCATTCACATTTTCCAGCAACACTGCCACTTCCCATACATGGGCTGCAAATTCTACTTATAGGAGTGTGTCTCCCAGCAAGTGACATCTAGAGCAGAGACTCACTGACCAACCTCCTGAGCTAGAGAAATTGTTAACAGCCTTTGGAAATTCTGTAAGGTCAGAGTGAAAAGACTGGAGGCACTTCTTTTTTTCTACAGACTTCTGTATTTATTAAAGGGGAAACCTTTGTTTTGCTTTAAAATTCTCACCAGCCTCACCTTCTGTGAGCCCCACAAGCCTCTGCAAATCTCAGTTATTCTCATTAGTCCATGAGGGAAAAAAAAAAGATTCCTGAGGGGACACATTTCCTTCAAATGGGAGATTTCACAGAAACCATCTAAGTTCTAGATTGGCTCCAGCTTATCCAGTAAATTTTGATCTTGGAAATAAAACACCAGCAGGGGCAGGGCTACTAATTTTGTCCTCTCTTTCTTCCATGCATATTCTCAAAAAGATAAAAAATGCTCAAGTAGAAGTTTGGAACTCTTTGGTAATCAAGTTAAGAATTCAGTAATTTAGAACTCTGACAAATTAATTTTTTATTTTGAAGAAGAATTTTCTGTTTTCTCAGATCTAACCTTCTCAATTTTGAGTCTCATATGGTTTTGAAAAGGTAACAAATCTGGCTTACAGTGCATATTTACTTGTCATACAGAGTGATTGTCAATGCCATGTAAGAAGTGGGGACCAACTGACTTTGCATAAAAACATTGTTAGGAATAACCAACTAATACACAGATATGACACGGGGCCTCCATTCATTAAATGTTTTACAGTACAATAAGTCAGCATCTGAGACACATGACAAAAAGACATCAATTAACGTGGCTGCTGCAAACTGTCCTTTCACAAAAAGACATTTGGCAGCAGCTTTAACCAGTATTTCCTTGTCACACCCATTCCAAACCTCACAAATCCTACCCCACTAAATAAAACCAGCTCCATTGCTAAGTCATAAGCAATGTAGCACTTCACTGCTACTATACAGAAATAGATCCAAACATAAAGCCATCTGTTTCCTAACGAAAAAAAAAATCCCACACACAGTTTAGCACCTTCTCCATCTCTTCATAGTCTGTAGTTAAGTTTTCAATTTTTTAGTTCAACTACAAGTTAGCAGAATGATATTCACAATTAAATTTGCTTTTCCAACTCTGAAACAACAGGTTTGTTTGTTTTTTTTTTCTTCTAAAAATGTCACCCACTCAAACTGTAAGTCAGAAAAAGCTTATTATCC
Source organism: Eurystomus gularis (assembly GCA_013400335.1). NCBI lineage: Eukaryota > Metazoa > Chordata > Aves > Coraciiformes > Coraciidae > Eurystomus > Eurystomus gularis. The sequence goes on along the minus strand of VZZY01025718.1, from coordinate 128,064 downwards.
ATAGATTTGGCTTTACATTCAAATTCTGAATGACAGTCTCTCAATATGCTTAAACTGGAGCACTGTAAAGTACCCTTAAAGAGCACAGAGTAAAAACGTGGCTATAGTTATTAAATTATCCTTAGTTTATAATGTTATAGCGCATGCTAACTACTCAATAACACTTGACCTTGTTTCACAGAAAAGTATTTTTCCATAGATTAATTTGCATCTAAAGTAATTTTATAACTGGCCTTCAAAAAGGCCTTCTAGGATTCATCCAATTAAGCTCTTAATTACGATACCTTTTTGTAATATTTCTACAAGACACACTCTGCTCCCAGAAAGTTAAAGATCATACAGCACTGAATTATGAAGTGCATAACAAGTACAAAATTTCATTGCACATCTACATGCATGTAAATACTCCAACAGTTTTTGTCTGATACAGGCTGCCTAAAAAGGCAAATCAACTGTAATCAATGGTTACAGCAGAGTAGTCTCGAGCATACAAAAAAAAAGCTGGACAGTACATAATTTGGCTTCATTACCTTATCCAACACATCTTTAAAAGCTTCATTGATGATTTCCTGATAAGCAGCATTCACTACTTAGAGTGTGTCTCTTGATACTGTTACATATTTAAGTAAACCATCCACAAACATCTTGGCTAGACGAAAAGTACTGCTGCGACAGACTACTTTCGAAAGCATTTTAACTCCCTGTTTAATGAAATAATTTATTTCTGAGAAATATATATTTATAATTTCCTCTGTACTCATTTTCCTTTTATATTTCATTTCTTGAAGTCAGCATTGCCCAGAATTTATTCAGGTAAGCTCTCAAACTGATTTATGTTAAATGACTAGGCACCAATATTTCTGGATTCTGTTACAAGCTTCTTCCTTGTCTTTCTGTGTAACTTTGATCAAAGTCAGTTCCATTCAAAATTGTAGGTGTCTCTACTTTTAGTTATTCACGCTGAGAAACATGGAGTGTCATCTCCAGAGATAATACAGAAGCTTTAAGTGTAAAGCAAATCTGGAGAGAAAACCAGATTCAAAGGCAGAGGACTCAAAAAGCCATGAGGCATGCCAAAGTCATCGATACCTCTTAAGGTAGATGTGATATTAATGATGGGAAAGGAAGTTTGTACAGAATCTTCCTAATGATGCATGAAGCACACACTGCACCAAGCAGGTTAATAAGGGGAAAAAAGACGTGGCTTCAATTCCTTCAATATTTCTCATTCCTGCCACCTCCAAGGAATCTGCATCTGATTTGTAAAATCAGGTCTTGATATCTTTACATGTCATATTTTTATCTAAGAGAGTTATAGCAATATCTACCTGTATCATGTCACATAGACTTTCCAATGTTTGCAATGTAAATTCTGAAGGCTGCAAGACCTTGTATAAACATCCAGTATCATCAGCTTCCAGGCTCTGCACCAGATTCCAAATTTCAGGTATTTGGAACACAACGTACCACAAATGTAAACAGTAATGACATATTCAGTGTCCTTCCCAAAAATCTCGATGTAAACGAGACCAGACAGACACACCTAGTCAATGAGCTGGTCATTTCATAGTCACTCAGACAGGGTGGTGAGAGCCAGCATGTCAAGGGAGGCGTTCCTTCCCCTTTGCTCAGCACTGGTGAGACACATCTGGAGTGCTGTGACCTGTTCTGGGCTCCCCGGTAGAAGGGAGACATGGACAAACTGAAGAGTCCAACAAAAGGCCACAAAGATGATAAAAGGACTCAAGCGTCTCTCCTATATGGAGGGGTTGAAAGAGCTGGGACTGTACTGCCTAGAGAAGAGAAGGCTCAGATGCATCTTATCAACGTACGTACAGGCCTGATGGGAGGGAAGAAAGACAAGGGAGCTAGGCTCTTCTCAGTGGTTCCCAGTGACAGGACACAATGGATGCAGATTAAAACACATGAACATAACGAAATACTTTATTTTTACTGTGAGTGTGGTCAAGCACTGGCATGGTTTGTCCAGAGAAGTTATGGAGTCTCCTTTAAAACAGTCAAAAGTGAACTGGACAAGCTCCTGTGCAATCTGATGTAGCAAACCCTTCTTGAGCCAGGGTCTGGACCCCCTCTCAGGAGGGGTCTCCTCCCACTTCAAGCATTCTGTGATTCTCTGGGAAGCCGAATAGCATCCCATAGGAGAAGACAGCATTAGCCAAGACTCAGCCAGCAGACATTAGCAATGCCAACGCATGCTGCAAGATCCCTCCATGGAGAACCAGCACCATTGATGCTAGTGGTTTTTAATCACCCCTGCCTAGGCCCTGTCACCAGTGGAGGATGTGCTATTGATGCACAGAAATGAGCTCACAAACTCTCAGAGAGTTTATGAGGAGGTATGTTTATTCGCCGGCGGGTGCATGGGAGCTAGTGCCTCCAAAAAAACGTGCACACCAACGCAGTCTTTCGTCTGCCTTATAAAGAATAAAACATTACATATTCATTAAGTTGCTCAATACGCCTATACATAGGCATAACCTATCCCCGCTTCATATGGAAATTAGGTCTCTTCCCCCTGCGCCTGCGCAGTGTGCTGTGGTGGTGGTCTTCTGGTGGTCGACCCGCCATCTTGCGTTGAAGTAAATACCCTTCCTCGGTCTTGCACTTTCCACCTCCTGGTTCTGCGCAGTCTCCCTGGGGCTCTGGTTTATCTCTAAACCACATAACCAGTTTGACTCAGTCTTCTTCCTCATCTCATTCAGGTGTTTTGTTCTTCTTAACCCTTAAAACAATTGGTTCCCCTGTATCTAAATTG
>VZZY01025718.1:102058-124049 GCA_013400335.1 Eurystomus gularis | reverse complement strand
GTAAGGTGCCTTCCTGCCGGTGGCGGGAGCCGGGGCGGCCGGGCTGGGGCAGCCCCCAAGGGAAGGGCGCCCGCTGAGGGGCCCCGGGCCCGGTGCACCGGCCTGGGCGGCGGGAAGCAGAGGAGTAACGGGGGCCGGAGCTCTGGGCCCTCTGCCTCGGGAACGCCGTGGCCGCCGGGGCTCTGCTCTGAAAGCCTGCCTGTCTTTGGGAGGCTGCAGCTTTGCCATCCTCAGCAGAAAAGGTGGAATGTCGCCACTCGGGCTCTCCGGCAGGTTGCTTGGTTTGCATGTGGAAACCATCCTGCTTCGACTGTTTCATCTGTCGGTGTAACACCGCATCTTCACGTGTGTACAGATGAACCTGATAAAGGGGTACACAGCAACCTAACCTACACATGTGTATAATTGTCGGTATAACTGCGTGATTGGCATAACTTAGCGACAAATGCCTACAGAGCCTTTTCCTCTCTTTTTTTCTTGTTCTACTTAAGTAGAGAGGTATGAAAATAGCTGAAGTGACGGAAGCCCCTCGGGGGCTCAGAAAGTTTTTATACCGTAATATGTGTTTTGGCCTCAGGAAGGCATTTTATGACAATGAGGAAAGTACTTGGTTTTGAAGCTTTGTCCACACTGTAAATGCTCCGTGAAGGTGGTATTTTTCCTAGCAATTGTGCTGCTAATGTTTTTGGATTTTGTAAAACCGTTTTTGGACAGTTCCACACCTAGTTCTCTTAAAAACAGAATAAAGCTGGCCTTTGAGGAAATAAGTGGTTGCTTTTGAAAGTTACTTGCATTTGAAGTTCCCAGGAAGTTTGTGCCTTTTTACTGTATTCACAAATGGGCTGGGGAACAGGGAGATGACACTGTTTCTATCAACACCAAATTATTCAATGTACTAAAAATGAAAGAACTGCAGAAGGATTTCATGATGCTGCATGATGTTACAAGGGAATTCAGTATTAGTAAATGCAAAGTAAAAGAGTTACTTGGCCTAAACAGTAATGTGCTTACGGTGAAATGTCATGCCCACATCTCAAATGCTGCATGCATTTAAAGTGCTGACTCCAACAAAAAAAAACATTAGGATTTACCGTTTTATTTTAAAACTGATAGTGATGCTGTCTCTTTTTCTGCAGTATCTAAATAAAGCAGTTGTTCAGGAATAAAGACAATTAAAAGCCCCCTTAACCCCTGATTTAGGAGAAGGTTATATGGCAGCTGTGGCACTAGATGGCAAGGAAACACGGGGGCTGCTGTGGGCTGGGTAAGTGATCCTGCTCCCTACGTTTTTCCCCTTTGCGTGCCTGGGTGCACATCTGTCATGGGGAGCACGATTCCATTGCCATCAGAATGACTTGTTCAGTCAGAAACAGTGCATTTTTGCATGGGGTTACAGGTTGAATGCATTCAGTTTCTATTAAGTGAGTTAATAGAAGTTTAAAGTCTGGTGGATTTTCACAGGAACAAAAGGAGAGGAGACAAGGCAACTCCTCATGCATTAATTTTTATTAGTAGAGAAAATGATGAGCTTTGTACCCACCACCATGGTGAGCTTTCACACCATGGGGTGTTTTTCATCCTGGCTGCAATTAAATAGCTTCTCAGTGTGGACAGATTAGAAAAAATAGTTGCAAATATTTATCCTACAGTGAATCTGGATAACTGACTTCCGGTTTTGACATGAGCCTGATTGTGTCAAATGCTCCGCACTGTCCTAAATCATGGTGGATGGCACACAAAAGGTGTAGGCAGGATGCTAAATAAGTGGGAATGCTTTAGAGGGGCTACACGCACTACTCCAGGCTAGAAAAAATAATTGCAAAATGGAGTGTGAACTGGAGTAAAACAGATGGTAATATTTGGGTGTATGCAGACGGATTCAGAATTGTAATGGGAGCAGGTGAGCAGTGGTGGTTTAACCTATGTGCAGAGTGGACTAGTCTTAAAATGCAAGAGCATTCAGTGTCTTATTATAATAATTTCACAGTAATCTTTTGCTGTTTCAGAGACGCCATGTGTTGGAGAATAGAAACGTTAGTTCTTTCTACTTACTTGAGGGACTGAAATGCTGCTTAAGTTGTGGGTTTCTCAGTGTTAGCCAAGTGTTAGCTCTAGGGAACTCTGAGAAAAACAACATGAAGTTATTTTTTTTTCAGAGTAGTTCCCTGCGGTATAATTTTTAGTGCTTTGTTCCATCCAATTTTAAATCACTCACTGCTGGAGCTTTTATTTGCCTTGTAGCTTTTCTACTAACAACTCTCACTGCTGGCAATTTGTTCTTAACTGCATTTGCTAACTTCACTTGTAGCTAACACCATCCTAGACCACTGTAAAATTAATATCTCTTCACAATCTCCATATAGTTCTAGTTGTTGCATGCTTTTTTAAGGCCTCTTTAGAAATCAGCTGGCTATTCTATATATTTATTTTTAATTAGTCCATAGAACAATTTCCTTAATCCTTGTTGTTATGGTAGGAAGTCTGTGAGATCAGAAGTGCATAACCTTTGTAGCAGCAGGAGCTTGCATTCGCAGCTTGTCAGGATGCCTGGGGGCAGCACCTAATTTCCATATATATTTACACAGTATTTTAATCAGAAATAGACTCACATAGTAGCATTTATTTATAGAGTGCTGTAAGCATATGCAGCACTTCAGAGCACAGAACCTGCTTTGAAGGCTGCAGGGAAAGTAAAATCAATGGGGAAACCAATCTCTATTACTCAGCCCAGCTGCTCAAAACTAACGTTTTCTTTTTCTCCAGAAGCAAATTGACTTTATATTTACCACCTATAATTTATTTGGGGAGTGGTGTGTAGATGACACTTGTTTTCTTTATTCACCATATCTAAGAATTGGTGTTGGCCATCTTGTTGAAAAATAACAGTGATAATATTTGTTGTACTGGTCAGAGTGTTATTTAACAAAAACCAACCAGCTCACAAACAATATCCAGTGGCCTCTGACTTACAGATATATCTGGGATATGTCCTGGGATATATGTGCAATATTCTCCATATTTTGAGCCTGTTATTTAGAAGTCATGGCTATGGATGCACATCCATACAGTCAGTGGGGAAAAAAAGAGAAGATTTTGACATCTTGCTCACTCAGTTACAAAATCTTCCAATTTTAATATATCCTTCAATAAGAAATGTAGAAACATGTGCAAGGTGTCACCTTTTTGACTACCATGTATTTTAAGAAGTATCCCCATCATAAGTATCCTTACATTTGCTGAGTACAAATCTGATTTTTACCTTTCTTAAAATAACTGTTACATATACATCTGATACTTCTTGAATGGATATTAAGCAGCAGAAGCTTATTCACCATAGATTTTTAGGTTGTTGTTCTGTCCATCTGATGGCAAACAGAACAGACCAAGAGAGGGGATGAGAGGCTGGAGCACGGGTACCCGACGCCTAGCTGGGGTACATGCTGACTGTAGGTGCTTATCATCCTTAACTGTCTGGGGACACTGATAGATGGACTGTTAGGAGATACGAGCGTACATCAAGACTCTCATTACCCATTTCTTTAGTACAAGGATCAAAAATGCTATCTTCAGGTGGAAGAAGCTAACTCTCTTGGTTGTTTAACCTTTACTTTTCATAGTGTAACGCTCTATTGGATATATCAGTGCAAATGTACAAGTAAATTTTGGGAGACGCTTCCAAGTGTCTCCAGATTATTTTGTGTATAGCTACACTTAGCAGCGTAGCTTACCACAGTGCTGCGTTAGCGAACGTTTCCAAACTGTAAACACTTTCCCTTACTAAGGCCAGGCTTGCATGTCATAAAAAGGTCTCGCAGATTTGTTAACTCGGTAACCAGGAGCAGAACACATGACTTTGTCTGTAGATAAAGGCTTTTCTCGTACTGTATTGCCATATAGCTGTCTACTTGAATTGTGCTTTTGCGAACTTACCTATTTAGTTTTTTCCTGTTCTCTTCCGGAGAAAGGAGCATTCATTCCTGTAAACAGCGACAGTGTCACAAGGGTAGATGCGATGGTCCTGTGAAGAAGATATGGTTCAGAAGTAGCAGATAGGTAGGAGGAGGGACTATATAAGATTTTGTTCTGTTGCAAAGAAGGAGGATATAGGTATAGTACAGTTCTAGACTTGATGTTGTAAGCTCAGTGGGATATTGACTGTCTTTTTCACTTTGATTTTTGGAGTACCTGCAGCAGTGATGGTTTATGTCACTGCTGACTCAGAAGTTAGGCTACATAAGCAGAATGCAAGTGTGATTCTGCTAAGAACTGTTCAATGGCTTCTGGGGTAATTGAGTTATCACGTAACAATAATGTTATATTCATTTAATTCTCCTACCATAATTCCTGGCCCACAGATTTAGAAAGTGGAGAAAGTTGTTTCAGAAGTCCAGAATACTTGACACATTAGAAATGCAGCTTTCTCTAAGTCACAGTAAAAACTTGTTTTCCTGTGGCTCTTGCAATTCAATGAATAGTTCTTCAGCCAAAATATGACCACCAGACATAAGCTCTAGGAAAAAAGGTCTTTTGCTTTTTATGTAGTTGAAGTCTTGATTCCAATTTAAAATTAAGTCATCACCTACCTGTCATTTCCATGTATTTGTCTGAACACACTCCCAAACAGGACAACAGTATCTAACAGAAGACATATCACAAGAGGCCTCCTTGTTATGACTTCAGCAATTATTTTGTTCATTTATCTTCAATAACACATACAGCTACTGTCAAATCTGGTGGGAAGTTTTATACTAGATGGCACAAAGTGATCTTTCACTCTGATTGCATTGATCTTGCAATAGAGCCTGGAGCCACAGGATGGCACTGTCCTTAAATGCACAGGAACCTTGCAGAGGGCAAAACCAAATTAGAAGACTAATCCATTCAGCAGGAAAGAGAACTTTTTTAAAAAAGGATTAAGGAGTGGGGATAAGGGAAAACAAATGCACTTTTTCTGTATTTACTCGGAAGTTTTACTACAGCATCGTTATTTCTGTAAAATACGAGTTGAAGAAGAAAGCTTTTCTCTGTGGTTGTTTCTAGAAGAACTGTAAGAGCTCCGGAAAAAGTATTTCTTGTCAATTTTAATTGGATTTTATCATAAATAGTAAGATTTGATCCATTTTGTGAATTACAGGAGTTGGTGCTGGACTGACTTGAACGCTCTTTAGCAAACCGCGGCCAGCCACACTGCCAAAGTACCTCAAACCTATGACTGCAAAAGAGGAAATACGTCTTTTAGGGAATAATCGCCTCTCTCCTTGCCCTTACTAGAAGAGACTATCCAAAAATAGGACTCTTATGCTTGAATTTGAGCACTGCCAATCAGTCATAACATTAAAATTTCAAAATTTGTTTCTTGTAGGCTGCTATGTAATGGTAATTATGGATCTAATTTCCATATGATATTTTAAAAGGAAAATGCTTCTCATTATTGATGTCATTTATATAAACTTATGCATGCATGCTACATGATAAATTTGAAGATTTGAGCCCCTGTAGGAAATATTCTGACACGAGGAACTTTTGAAATGTGTCAACACTGAAAGCAAATATTGTTTTCCTGTGCAAATAAATTTAGTAAGTAAAATTTTTTCAGTAATGGGAAGGCTTAGCATCTGCTTTCCTACTGTTCCTGGGTAATAAATGCAAAGTTCTGTTTACCATTAAATTGCAAAATGTGCTTTTTGTTGTTTTAGTAATTTTAGAATGAATTGTTCACCCAAACTGTTTACCAAAGAGGTAAGTGGGTGAAAGAAATGCGATTGTTTGGCCACCAGCAAGCTGGTCAAATATTCAAATCTAACTGGATTTATTCTGTATCTTAGTTCAGTGTCTGATTTCTAAGTCTTAGAGGGTTTGCTGGTGTTCTGTGCAGCCATGATGTCGCATAATGTAGCTGCTGTTAATGCAAAAATGTCACTGGTGAACCCCTTTTAACGGTTGCCATTCTGCCAGAATAACCAGTGCTCAGTTGTTGTTCACATCACCTTGCTACAATCAACTACTGTTAAACTGTCTTAAAACAGGGACCCAAAAAGCACTTTCCACAAATTAATTTTCTGAAAACAATTGAAGCTTCTAGTTTTTTGAATTTACAGTTACACTCTGGTACTCACAGCTCTTAGCCAGCAGTCACTTTTAAGACCTGATTGTTCTCTCCAAGTGAATAACAGCAAAATTACGTTATAGAGCTACTGTATAATTTACTTCAAATAATGTCAAGAAGTCTTTAACACCCAGGTAGTTTTTAACTGAAGAGATTTGCCTGGAAAATTCCAAATTTCTGTCGCTAAGGAATAAGCCAAAACAGTTCAACTTTTACAGGACACGGTGTACACACACTTCCAACAGATGCTTAATTTCTGTCTTTTAAGATTATATTCTTGTACTTTGTTTTAGGAAGAAAACATGACTGTAACAGAGGATTTTAGTAGAGTAGAAAATACTTACCAAATGGAAGCAGAGGTACGTATTCAACCTAACAAAAAATAATAATAATTTTTAAAAAGAATAAGAAATGTAGCAAGGACCAATGCAAATTTGCAGACTCCTTCCTTATACAGAGGCATAGATTTCTCTGCAGTAAAGGCAGAATAGTCCAAAGAAACTTTGGAGGACTGTAGTTTAGAGTAGAGTTCAGCTGCAGTCTTCTGTTGTGTTCAGAACCCGTTTTCTGCTACCGCAATATAAAAAGAATTATTTTATTCTCAGATGAACGTGTGCTTCTTAAATATTACACGATGCTACCAAAGGGAATATTTGGTTCTGGGGCTCCACAGCTGTCATTCTGCGGCAGTGTAAGCAAACCTACGATTCTGCCCTCTCTCCTTCACCCCTTGCCCTTCCTGCCCTCTACTTCTTGCAAAGAGTTGTACTTAGGTGATCAGGTGATAGGTCAGTTCAGAAAGCTGCTCCAGTTAGTAAGCTTTGTTTTTCCAGATCAGCTTTTCTTTTTTTCCATTATTTTAGCTCCCTGAACTAGAGGCAGTGCAAGGCAGAGGACAAGCGTGGATGGGGAACAACAGTGGCGCAGCAGCCCTAATCTAGATCTGCTTAAGCCACAGTTGAACAGCACCTAGACTTTGGTCTATTCTACATGGCTCTGCCATCAGCTTGCTGCAAGTAAAGCAAAGCTGATCATTTCCTAGGTAATTGACTTGGGATTCTGTAGGTTAAAAGTGCTGTGTGAAAGATAAATATTATGGGAATAATGTTGTTTAATCCAGAAGCAGCTCAAAGGAGAATATTTCTACACGTTCATGCTGTAGTAAGAAGTAAATGCTGTGCTGGAAACATCGATTCTCTGAGGGAAATGATGTGTTTTCAGTCAATGGATCTTTTTAGAGCATCAGACTTTAATCACTACCCAGCAAATGTACAGATTCTTACGACGTAAACCTGGAAGCCTGCGATAAAATGATAGGTGTTTCATAGTGTTGTTTGCAGTGCCTTAAAACAGGGTTTGTCCTCTTTAGTTTGCTTGTTTGAAGGCATATTCTCATCTAAACAACAGCAATAAATACAGAAATCATGGAGAATTTGGGGAACAACGTTTGGATTTTAAAATGTCTTAAGATACTTAAATGGTATGCATCAGTGTCGTGTTCTGAGTGACTTCAACTTCATCATGTAGACACCTACTATCATGAGCGCTCGAATCACCGTGTTTTTTAGATGAGTTGTACTTAATAAAACTACTGAATTATTATTTAGGCTACAGACAAGCTTAGGCTTACAACTTCAGTCTTAAGTGGTGACTTCACCAGTCGTCTCCCTTCTGTTATTAATTTTTATACAACAGTTTTATGTGGAAAGCAAATTGCATGGATTTAGTGTTCGTTTGTAGGCAGCTTGGACCATCTAAGACCTGGGTGTCAGCACTTGAAAAACCAAGCTGTTTTGTATTGCTGTTTTGGCTGCCCCGTACCCTTCAGCAGCAGTACGGTTGCTCTTTATGCGGAGATGTGTTTCTCCTTGCTTCCTCTTTGAGGTGTGCACTTGTTTCATTAGTGCAGCCTCATAACCCATAAAGTTTCATTGACCAACGTGTTTGCATACTTCAGCAATATAAATGATTTTAAAATTAACTTCCGCTCACTTCATTACTGAAGACTTTACCGTTGTATTTGTGTTATATGTAAAATTAAGACAGTCACGCATTATTTCATAAACATTTTACCATTTGTCTACTGTAAGAGTTCTTAGAAGACTGAAGAAATTCTCAGACAAATAGCTATTTGTACAAGTAAGAATTCAAGATACACTTCCAACTGCAAGGAGATAAATTTTAATTCTTGCTATAACAAAGGAAAATATGCAGAAGAATGAAGTTGTGTATGAGATCACAAAGCTCTATCTTAATCATGTTAGTTCATTTATTGCATAATGATCTCATGGAATGAAGATTGTGTTGGTTTTGTTCATTTCTTAATATCCTTGCCCTCTTATAAAGCACTAGCTTCTTGTCCTTTACAGCCTTACCCAACCTTTATGATGTCCATAATGGTTTTGCATACCCTTATATTTTTCACACCTTTTAACCTTAATCATAATTTTATCAAAGAAATTGAAACACTGCTTTGCATTTTAATGCCCGGGTATCCCCTGTAAATGTAAGTGTAATTTATTGCATCTAGCTCTGTATGAAAACTGTGATTTTTTTTTTTTAGGGGGAAACCCAACGAAATTTATAGCTGTTGTTCAGTTGTTTCCTGCCCCTGAAGCTACCTGATTACACACTGCTTATTAACAAGGAAGTTCCTTGTTAAGGAAGTTCTGGTGCCCAGAACTGCCCCAGTCTGAGCAGCTTATCTCTTGTTTAAGACCTTCAGTTCTTGTGTTTGATCAGTCTTTTGTTTCATCCCCTTGAGGAGCTAATCTTGTGAACACTGATAGCAATCTGGAAAACACTGTGACAATCCTCACAGTGAGATTTTCAACTTTCCACAAAATACGACTATGACAGATTTTTGGCAAAACAGCACAAGAGGGATGTGTGCTTTTTATATATGGCAAGAACTCCCACTAAAGAAAGAAATGTAGGTTTCAGCTCATCTTCAGTCTTTGTTCAAACTGATACCGCACCTTCCAGAAAACAATCCAACCCCCGAGTTACAGATCAAGGGTGTGCAGCCGAGATGAGGGTGCAGACTTGGTGCAGTTTTGCACAACTGGTGTGACCCTTTGTCCTTGTAGAGGATGGAATTGCCAGGTTTTAACGACAGTTTTTAAGACCCTAAGTCCAGCTTTGGCTAAGTTGTGTGAAGAGCTACTGAGCCAGCGCAAGGATTCAAGCCAGGATGAGTTGCATGTACTGCACTGAGAGCCTACCAAGGGTAACAAGATGTATGCGTTAATTATGTTGTGATAACTCTTGGTATCCATTTTTTTACCTTACCCTGTATATGAAGTAGCCCCCTCCTCTCTCAATGAGAGAATCAACTTCCTTGAATCGTTTCATTTTCCATGAAGTAAATCTATGGTATGCACACAAGAAGGTGACATGCCATAACTTGGATTTCTGTACCATATACTGTCACTGGGATGGATTGCTACATGGACTGCAGCAGTCACAGAGGTGGCTGTATGTTGCAGTGGTTGGCAGTGGAATTTTCTTCACCCACAGCTTTTTTCTCCCCCTCCTATTGAAGCTGTATTACTGTGCAAAAAGACAGGAAAGTGTCAAGGATGGGAGAAGGTGGGCCTGACTTGGTGGTGAGAGCACTGTACTGGGAAGTGAAGATGAGGGTTTAGTTCTTCTAGGAAAGAGTTTGGGACCCAGGATTGCCAACTCCTGAATGCTGTAGCAGCTCAGCATCATTGCTTCCCTCCTGGCAGCTCTGCTCTGCCAAAGAAAAGGGCTGGCTCCTGCCTGGAAAGTCACCTCCTGGCTGGCACTTCCCTTCCAGAAAGGCTGTAGGGCACTGGATCTGGGGCTGGTAGAGATGCCTGCTTTGTAGTGCTTGGGAAAGCACCTGAATTCCTGATGCATGTCTGCTTAGTGCTTCTTACTGCCAAAGCCACAGACAGCTGGATGTTTAAATTGGTTTCAATCCAAGTCTGAAGTGCCCGGCTCTCTGCAGGCACTGGAGTGAGTGTTCAGCCAACACAGGGTTTTGAGCCCACTGCAAGCTGGTTTGGGCTAGGCTTTGTTTAGTCTCAGGGTTTAGGTTTCTTGAACCTAATGCTTGGAATTAAAATGTAATTGTCCTTCCTGGACAATGTTTTCTGCACTGTTTTTCTTGGGCTTCTGCGTAATTAACATCTAGTAATGTAGAAAGAGAAGAACCAGGGTGCATCTGGTCATGTGTCCCATTCAATGGGAACGTTCTTCAAATTGTCTGCATAACAAGAATGCCTTTCTACATCATAAACGAGCATTTTTTTAATCCTCAATTTTTAACCATTTTATGAACTTTCTTCTGTTGCAAACCTGATGGTAGGGCTGTATAAAAGTGTTCTAAGTAAATAAATGTTGGAGCTGTATACAGGACTAGTATGTTTAGTTAGTTTGTACATAGCTGGCTTTATTTTGATTTAAATACAAGTGCTGAATCATAGGGGAAAAATAAAAAAAAAATTACTTGTGTGATGTTTGTGTTCACTCCTAGGTCTGTATTATATTCAGTGATTTTGGAAAAATGCAGAATGTTTGTAATCTACTCATTGAAAAGTTAGGAACCTCCATTACCATCAGTCCACCTCACTTCTACCATACGCCAGAAGCTGTAGACACCCTTCGGTAAGTTCTCTCTCATGCCACAAATTTTACAGCCTCAGATAACAGTTAATATGAACACATAATTTACACTGTTCGTAACGGGAGCAAGTAGTTTCCTTCATACCTATAAAATTTTGTGTTCAAAGATTCCAGTATTTTTTTAAAATATAACTTATAAATTAATGCTGTTCAGCCTAGAAGACAGAGCTTGTTCTTTCTGCAGTATCCCTGTGCAAAAGCAGAATGTAATAAAAAACTGATTTCCAGTGGAAGTATAATCTACCATGGATATTAGGTCAGCAGAATATGACTGGTTACATCAGCAAGTGCAGATTTAATTTGTATTTTTTCATGAAGGCACAAGTGTGTTACCTGATGTTGATAATTCTAAGCAACCTTGCCGATTGCCATGGCTCTTAGCTGCTGACATGATCTGAAAAGAACCATGTATGGTGCTCCCTCAGCATCGAAACACGAAGCTCGTGGTCTTGGTGTTCTAGGCACGAACTGTTCAAAGTCCTGCTTCTCCCATTAATATTGTGGGGGCAGAGGGAAGTTTTATCTTGGTTTGAGTTTTGCCTCTTTCAAGAGTCATGCTTGACCCTAGAAGCAAGCTCAACTCGCTGCTGCTGACTGTTCTGGAGATGTCAGAGGTGTAGCTCAAAGGTATCTGTGCAGGAGTCTGGCAATCAGGCCAGCGAGGTTAAACGGGTGCTACTGTGCCTTGCAGCTGGGCCACCCAAATGTCTGCAGCGAGAGTCGAACTCTTGCTCTGTGCCACACACCACAGATGCCTGCAGCACGTAGGTGTTAGAAGTGCTCGCTGATGAGGGTGCTGACATTCTCTTTGCTCGTTCCCCCCTCAGACTTCTGAACTATCACCCAGAAGCTGAGGGGAGGTGATGTGCCTTACATCTAGGGAGGTACAGAAGCTGAGGCACTGAAAAAGAAAAGCTTGGTAGGAATACTTGTACATCAGTTGGCCCTGCTTGTCCTTGTGCTGCTTTTTCTACCTCTCAGCCGTCAAGTATGTGTTGCTGCTGTTGGAAACACACGGCGGAAAGCTCAAGAAGTCTGTCGACTGTTTGGCCAGTCATTGGGCAAACCTTTATTAATAAAAGAAGAAGAAACAAAAGAATGGGGAGGCCACATAGACAGTCATCTGTTGAACCCCCCAGATTCCCTGACTCTGCAGGAAAGAATCCAGAATGCTACTGCTTACGCTTCTTGTAGAGTGTTTGCTGTGTTTGAGATAAAGGGAAAAGAAAACAGAAGAAACAAGTTGCTCTAGAAACCTTCAAATCCTACACATTTGATTAATAAAATTTTTATGCTTTCTTTATTTTTTATTGTTGTTGTTTTTTACTTTATTTTTATGGTAGCAGCAGAGAGGATGTTAAGAATGAGGTTTTGTAGTGAGCCAAAGTAGAAGGTTTCTTAACATAGAGCAAAAAAGTAGATTAACTCCTCCTTTCCATGTATTGTTTGTAAGCAGCACAATGTGTGCTTTTGTAGGGAGAGTAGTCAAAGTACTGCAGGATTTGCTTACCACCGTCCTCCCCAGAAATATTTCAGTTACTGTTGGCCTTTATTTAGCTCTATACCCTAAAATTAAGGTTATGATTAATTCTGAAACTACAGTTCTTAACTGTTTCGTTTCTTCCTCTTCCCACTGTAAAAGCACAAGATATTTGATGTGCAAAACCATCAGTAGTTCTGGCTGAGACCTTTCCTCCCAATCTGGAAGGAAATCCCCGTCCCAAGCTGTGGTAAACTGAACGTGCAGAAATTGATTGTTCAACATCAAACGTGCTTAGGAATGTTTTATTTTGTCACAGGAAAGAATATACAAGAGTTTTATCCTGGTGTCTTATTTGTTCAAGTTTAGAAAGGAAAAGTGTTGTCTGGATGTACGTTACAGGTACAGACACTTAAGTACTTCAGTCATGAGGATAGAGTTTTTTCAACCATGGCTGCATAATGTATTTTGATCCATCATATCCACTGAAATAGGCTTTTATATCAGGGTGATGCACCTGAGAAAATAATATTTCAAGTTGAATAAGCACCAGAATTAGCAATAAATACAAACTGACAGTTAAAAGAATTATTAAAGTTACTACGGTTAACTTTTTGAAAACTCCCAATTAGTTTTTAAATACATAATGTACATAGAGATACTTTCAGTGGGATTTTCCATGTACCTTAACCTAATTTATGTCATCAGAACAGTGGCTTTCTCACAGCACTGTGCAGATGTTGGACATATCTGATGAGATATTACATGCTAGATCTACACTGGCATCCATGTTTTAAAATCATCACTGTTTCTTACTGAAGTAGTTGCCTCTCATTTGTTGCTGGAAGAGCTATTTGGGTTTGTTTTTTTTTCAACTGGATCTGTTATCTAATCCAATTAGGCAGCAGGAACAGTAAAGAAGCAGCTGGGGAAGTGGTGAAGACAGAGCACGTTGACGGCCTTAGGTATCACGATGTCCAACTTGAAGATGCAGACCCACAAAGGGCAATCCAAGTTACCTGCTTTGTCATGGTGCAGAAAGCCTACAGTGAGCGGGTTAGAACTGTCACCTGAGAAAGGGTTAGGACATGTCTAAGCATCTTCTCATGAGTCTCAACTCTTCAACTCTTGGCCAGCCTAACTTACACAATTCCCCTGGGGGATTCTCTTGGAAGGCAAAGGATGCCCATTTGAATCTCCTCTGTCTGACTAGACCAAGGGTCTCCTCTTAGATGAATGGTTCAGGTACTTGCTGTTATCTGCCACTATCCACTATTTAAAAGAACAGCACTGGCAAAAATCCCTTGGTCTGTGGCACACCTGCCTGAACGCTGTTGTCTGGATCAGAGTCTCTGACTAGTTTAAGAATCAGGTGCACCTTGCATAAGCTAGAATCAAAAGCTACCAAGACTGTGATACACAAACCAGAATTTTTGGCTCCCAGAGAGTTTTGCAGTTAAGCAGGGAGACGTTATTCAGTCTGGGCAGCAGCTGAGCAGGAGCTCTTTGAAATGCAGATTTTTCAGAGTGGGATTGAGAAACCAATATACTTTGCTAGATCCAGTAGAAACAGATTAAATGACTCATCCAACTCTGATAGCTCAGTGAAATCCTAAAACTAAAGTCCATGCCTGCTACAGTCTGTGCGCAACTGAGGTCAAGTTGCTAAAACACTTACAAAACGAGGCAGCTGGATGCTCTGAAGTAGGCGGTACCTGGCTTTGGTCATTTATCACCCTCCAAAAATACATACTTGGAAGTCCAGCAGTAATGTGTTTATCTGTTTTCTCTATTAGTTTTCACTAACTGAAAAATAGTATCTATAAAGTCAAAGGTCAGCCAAATGTACAGGATAACACGTTGCAACTGCATAAAAAATAAACATTACCTCTAATCCCATAATAATTGTTATCTCTTCCTCGGGAATGTAAGCTGTGGATTTGCCAAATCCATTTGCTTTGTTAATTAGAATTCGATAGTGAGGAGTATCTTTTAGATCCTGTAAAAATAGAAGGAAAATAAATAGTCTCAAGGGGAGACAGTGACTAAAGATTACACTATATAATCAGTTAGCTCTCACTAGGCTTACACAGCCTAAACCCACTCAATATATACATACAGCAAGTTCACGTTTATGATCTTACCAATATCAGTTTGGAAAATTAAATATAAAGCAATCAGAACTGTAATACATGAAGTTCTTTGCATATCTGAAACATTTTTTAAGAGTCAAGCTTTTAATTAACCTTTTCCCCTCATAGATCTTGCAATAAACATGACTTAGAATATTCCTGCTTTTTGTATATAAGTCCCATAAAAATTTTAGTCACCCTTCTTCCTTCACAAGTGTCAATAGAGAACATCAGAGAGAAAGAGGCAAATTCAGAACGTAATACCACCTCTGACAACCTTGGTCCCGATCCTGGACAGAGCTAAGGCAACTTGTATGTATATAGAAACATCTTCCAGCCAAGAAAGAACTGTGGGTTACTATCATTTTTACAGTGCCTATGAAAACAAATCATGGGCCGGGGTCTCACCGTGCTCACTTCTATCCATGAACGTTCCTACCCAAAGTAACCCACAGTCTAAACACAAAAAAGTGATGGATAACTGGAGTTTATGAAGCAGTTAGTACTGATCCATGTGACAGGCAGCAGCCTCTGCTCGGCAGTTTAGCAAAGAACTGAAAGTCAGAGAAAGGCAAGGAAAAGTTGGGCTGAAAGCCTGGCTGATGTTGAGAGGGGATTTGCAAGGGCCAAGCTTAGTAGCTGCCTCCTAAAGATCAGAAGGCATTTTGCACGGCTGGTGACTGCAGCATGATAGGCAAAGGCAAGTTAAGAAACCCCAGAAGAAGCACACTTAAACCATGTCATCACTATTGCAATTAAAACGCTAAAGATGAACACAAAATCACCAGGAGTACGTAAAAAGAACCAGAAAGCCTGATGGGGAACTCACAAGTGTTCAGTTGGTGACAACAACAGTGAAAGGAGAAAAGCAAGCAAGGATGCAGGTGTTTCAGAAGCCAAAGATGAGTGGCAGGTGGATAAAATTACAGCGGGGTAGGAACAAAAGGCACAAAACTGGACTGAACGTCTGCTCCCAGCGGAACAGGAATTCTCTGCTACAGGCAGGGTTTCTAATTTTTTTCTCATTTTCAGTCCGCTTTGAGTTAATGCTTAGTGCCTTCCTGCCACTTAAGCGGCATGTAAGTGGCCAACCCACAGGGTACGTAGCACTGTATGCCAGACCAGCACTGTCAACGAAGATTTAGCATCTGATTTTCAAATACAACAGGGACTTAGGCTAGAGAATTGCAGAAGCTTGGAGTTAAACAGATTTACATTCCAAGCATCCAGATCCCCCAAAACATGGCTTTCTAACTGAAATTGATTAAACACAAAGGATTACTTGCATTTCTTAGGTGCAATGAAAACATTGCCAGTTATGGATGATCAGATTAAAGAATTAATAGCCTCTCAACTTTAATAACACACCACAAGAAATCTCTTCAAACGTTATAGGTTGATGCTGCTACTTTAAATACTGTGTATTAAAAGTAATTTTAATTTGAGTCCACTACAAACCTGACCAGCGAAGCTTAACTGATCGGTGGTGAAAAAGCAAAGCTCTACTGGGACAACAGTGCAGAAGGAGAGGTACCGCTCAGCTGCACAGGCAATAGGAGACTCTGAAGTATTTTCCATTAGGTTAGCAGAAAGTCTGTTTGTAACAGTGTTTCTGAGGGTTTTTTTAACCTGAGTTAGTCTGTGTACGTATTAAAAAAGCGAGAGTTTAAAACATTCAAACCTGTTTCGCTGGAGGGTATTTGTGTTGTAGCCATTCTTCTGGAGTGTTAGCTTTTACATCCCATCCAATAATGACTCCTGAATAACCAAGTCTTTTGTGAACTATTACCTGTCCCACACTGAACTGAATATATTCAGGCTTTGGACTGCGAACATGAGTTGATTCTAATTTAACAAAGAAAGAGACATAGCAAGGATAAATGTTCCATCAAGTATATCAAACAATTAAACAGAAATTCTTCTGATTTCTTCCAGAAGAGAACTGACACATAGATTAATAGGTGAAGTAAACAAGGGAGCAGGACATTACTATTATATTTGACAAAGCAGCATCCACTAAAGAAGGCATTTTTCTATTTCCATGCCTTTGATACTACGGAAGGGTCTTAACAAAGCTTTGGGAATCATAAACCCTTGTATGTACTGACAATTACTTAAGCTGTACATACAGTATTTTACAGTGCTTACACATGCTAACTGATTTTCCCATTTTTTTCCAGTTTAGGTCACAGATTTCTTCTATTCTGTTTCATTGCAGGGAAATTTTTTCCAGGAGCACACTGATCAACTGGGTTTTTTTTTAACTTTTATGAAGCTGACCTAAATCAGTTCATTGAAATCAAGCAGAAGCAATGCCACTGTTTCAAACATCAATACAAAATAGGCACACTCAGATCTAATCAATAAAATAGATACATATAGTATACCATACTGATACTGTTACACAATACAGGGTGAAAAGGCCTTGAATTTTACATTTTCTGTTTTGCTTACTGAACATAATCATGTTTAGAGAGAAGGAAGAAACAAATACTCCCATTTACACAGTAAGTGTAGAAATCCACTACAGAAGACTCTATAGACAACAATACCACAAGCAAAATCCAAAATACCTGCAAAATAAGAATGGGTTTCTGCTTCATTGTCGCCACTTTTAGTTTTCTTTTCTCCATAGTACCAATTCCTAAAATGTGAAATTAATAACCCGACATTCAAACAAGTTCTTTAGAAACTGAGTTTAAGGATGATTTGCCTTCTGATTATTACTATCTTAAGCATTGGTCTGAACAAAGGGATCCTGCAAAGCCTTTGATATAAAATTCTTCACAATTCAAAGCCCAGGTGAGAGTTTTACATTAAAATCACTTTTAAGGAATATACAAGACAAAGGAGTTTGTTCCAACAGGAAAAAAAGTATGAATCAAATTTCTTTGGATGTGTAACTCTGCAGCTGCATTAGAATTTTTATATCAGAAGAAACCCATTTATTTTATACAGGTGAGCAAATATTATTCTGAAATCTTAACAGAGTGATTCTTCAGTATCTTTTGTAAAATCTTTAAAGATTGGTTAACAGCAGTATGGACACGGTGTCTGGCCACGAGTCTCAGCTTGAAGCTGCAGTAAGTACAGCTTTTCCTTCTGCACTAGGCTGAATTTCCTCTGAATTTAAAGGCTGAGGTAGGGGAGAGACATCTTTAGAAAGGGGAAATGACTTATGCTTTTCACCACTATTGTGACAAAGAGAAAGTGTAAGGAAACAATGAGCAAACTGAACATTTACTTTGCGGGGGGGGACTTTCAAATATTCCTTCTGCTAGCAATGTAACAGTAGCAGCCTATGAAGAGGTGTATTTGGGGTAACATTCTCCATCCATACCAGTCAGCAGCCTGTTGCTGCCAAAGAACTATAGGTTGTCCCAGTCTCCTTCCTCTTGTATGGTGTTCACCACCTTCCCTCTCTCAGTCTTACTCCCTTCCACCTGCCTGGAAGAATATTCCACAATGGTGCAAACAATGCTTTTTTAAAAAGTCTTAGTTTAGCTCTAATCTGTAGGAAGATTTAAGGCAGACAAATAACTTTTAACAGCAACAGGAATGTGCAAATATCCTGACTTATCAGGCTGCGTCGTTGAAAACAGCAGTTAATACAGTAGGTTTTGGAAGGTCTCAGATGTCACCGTATTTTTAGGATAACCAATTCTTCATATGATAAGATATTCAGAAGACACAAGCTGTTCCAACTATATACAAATAATCAAAGGATCATTTGGTCTTTGAAAGCTTTATCTTTACGTATGCTTGGAGCTTTCCACCAAGTTTCAAAGCAATTTATGGTGAACCTAAGAAAGGCATAGTTCCTCTTTCCATTCCTACACCATTCCACTAATTTTTCCTGGGGGCAAAACTAAATCTGAATCTTCCACAGTTCAGAGGACTTGACACCCTTGATTATTGCACACAGATCAATAATAAAAGGATCTTTGAAGGTCCACACAAGGTAAAACCTTTAGAGTACTTCTACTGTACAAGAACTAAATCTCACAAACAAGCCCTTTACCTCCCCAGACAAATCCAAGCAATGCTCTTCTTAAAATAACATAGCATATATATAAAAACTGATATAATTTTACTTTTTCTAGACAAACTCATTGTCACTTGTCCAATAATCAAGTTTCCCCTTCTTCCTAAGCCCGCAGATTTCCCATCTGTGTTTTCTAATTCAATTTCAAGTTTTCTTGAACTACAATATACAGCATGTCCATCCCATGTGGTAGGATCTGATCCTACCTACACGTAGCTGCTTACAATCATTAATGTAGTTAATTATCCTGCCTTCACAATCAGGTAAAATTAAAGTAGAAGATAACATGTACAGAATTACTGCCATGATTTACATTTTGTTTCACATGGAGTTCAAATTGCACATTTGTGTAGAATATAGGCACAAGGTTTTCTTAAAACTGGTAGAAAGTTCCGAATCAGTCTCAACAAGCAAATGACAGACATTTCCTCTTTGTTACTTATTTCCCCCCTACAGCATACAGTCCTGTTAAGGAGATAAATTTATTTTTACGTGTAGACAGTATTTAACATCCTACCTTGTCTTTGATAGCCACAGCTTTAAACGATCTGCCCACGCATCCAGACTTAAGAAAGATTTTGTAAAGCTGCTCCAAGAGGCAATTATCCTGTAGTAGTAAAAGTGATCATCATATTATTTTAAAACCTTCTCTAGTATTTTTATATATTTTTCTAAATATGTAAACTCTAAAGCTTTACTTCTGTAGCAAACAGGAAAAAAAAGTCAGTGACCAAGAACAAGTTCTCCTCAAGATTAATATCAAGACTGCAAATGAATATTCTTTCAATCATCACTTGTACCAGTAAGCCACATGGAAATTTTGAAAAACTACATTTTTTCATTACAAGGTTGCTTGTTTTCTGTACTCAGACCACAGGAATTGCTAAATTGCATCAGACTCTGCAGTTTCAACTGTTACCTGAGAATAGTGAGTATGAGACATATAAAAAATGGTGCATGTAATCAAAAAACTATTAAAAAATAGCCTAAAAGCTTTTGCATACATCTAAATGGTTAATTGACTTATACCATGAAACCTGAAAATTATTTAAATCTAGGTCCTTACGCACAAAGCCAGACTTAGTTCTTTTTTAGATCAGGCCAAACTTTTGCTCTCATTACTTCATGTATTTGAGTTCTACAGATGAACCACACAACCAATGCACTGCACAGGCGGCACCGTTAAAACGAAGTCATAGAAGCCTCTCTTTACAAGGTTCAGCTTCAGGATACCAACAGTTGTCAATAGTTATCACTGTCAAATATTTGAACTTGATGTAGTATTCTCCACTTGACATTTGGTGCATACACTTCACACAGATGCACGCAACCCTGTCAATACATAATGTCTTAATTCATTTACAACATGGCACTACTTACATAACTCTATCACTATTACTGCCTTAGTAATTTACTATGAATTAATTTCTCTTGGTTAAGATACTGTACTGAGTCATACTATGCAATAAAATCTATTTTAACACCGTGTCAAAAGGTAATGGAAAGTTAGAAATAGTCTCACTAATCAAGCACTTCATTTCCCCCTTTTTAAAGGGACATAACCTGTAGTAACATATTGAAATGTCCAAAAGCAAAATGAGATTTTTAAAGCACAGTCAGGCACTCATGCGGATTATATAAAGATTTTTATGTGAAGAAAATGATAGTTGTAATTCAAATTTGAAGGATACCTTTAAACAATTAATTACAGTCACATAAAGCCACAAAAACGTCTGAGGTTTGATTTGAATTTTGGTTTTGTAGAGGAATGGCCAATGTGTCCTGCCCACACTTCAACTTTCCCATACAAAGCATCACTGGGGATGAGAAAGATAACTCTCTTATAAATAATTATAGTAGGGAAGGAGAGACTTACAACCTTTCTGTCTTTTGGATGCGCTGAGCAGAGTCAGTTCCATACCACTGGGATATGAAATATTGTGCCGGAAGCGCAGACAGCAGCACACAAATCTGCAGAGCTGCAGCTGCATTGATGTGAGGCATTCCAACAGGAAGCTTCTTCAAAGACACTGCCCTGTTCTCTATTCTGAAAAGAGGAAGAAAAATAACAGGAGAGACAAAAAATGATGCTAGTTCTGTAGTACTTAAAATTTGTTTCCTTCAGATTGTTTTGTTGGTTCACAAGATACAATCTGTCCGCGTACATTTCAGCTACTGCCAGAGCACATCTAAATTAGGCCAAACTGCATTAAATCTGCTGGCACTTATAAAAACTAATACAAGACTAAAGCAGACAGCTTCACAAGACAGAGGGAACAAAAACCTGATTAAGAAATGCACAGATGTCTCTTTCATCTGAAAATAGAAAAAAAAGATGAAAAAGGGAACCAGGAAGTTGTATGGTTGTCCAATTTGCAATGAAAAGCTGCTCTCCATGCTTCATTGTACTGCTTTATCATCTAATTACGTGTATGAAACATGTCTGACATATCAGATTGATGGCCTCAAGAAAAACCTGTTTGGATTCAGTGATTATTGGACATATTATAGATTTTTCTTTCAGATCAAAGGCATGCATAGCATCATACCAAGATGATAACAACATGTGCCACCGTTCCATCACTGGAGTAGGAAAGGATTTGACATCACCGTTCATCCCATAGGCACCTACCACACCTTACCATTGCACTAAGAAATTCATGACTTTTCCCTCCTTCCTCATCAAATAAAGATACTCACCTTCAGCTGATGAGCACATTTACTGTGTTTTCGTATCTGTGAGGGTTTTTCAAATCAGAACTAAGACCTGCTGAAATCTGAGACTTCTATCTTTTACACAAGTGTTCTCAGAGTGCACAAGTTTACTGCAATGTTCCAAGTCATCTATATCCACTCTCTGTTGTCTCATCAGCCTCAGTAGTGGCTGTTACAGCTATTACTCTCTAGCAGACTACCCAGCTTGCAAGCACAAGCAAACCGTTTCAGTTGTTTCCAAGTTGCTGCTAGTTCCTGCTATCCTAATTTGCATCACTTACAAAATAAATTGAGTTACTGTAGTATATACAGTACATGTGTAGATAGGAAGCTTGATTTATGAAAACTGCATGGCAAAAGTAGTCGAGATCACAAAATAACGCTAAAGGAGGCCCAAAGAGTGTTTGTAAGGACTATGAAACCATCTGCTCGTGTGATGAACAGCTACCAGAAGCTGTATTTTTCACTTCTGCATTACCTGCTTTAAACAGCAAAGAAGAAACCTCTCCTAATTTTAGACGTTATCAGTAGTTGTACATCTGGACTGCTTCTTTACCCATGTGTACTGGGGGAGGGGGGAGGTTCTGATGGGGAAGAGTCACACATCAGTTTAACAAAATAGCGATCAGCGCCCTGCTAGCCCTGCTGGGCTGGACAGGACCCGGGGAACGCTACCGCTGCCCACAGCGCTTGCACAACACGAGCAGACACCTTCTGTCGCCGCAGGTCTCTCTCCTCTTTCTAAAAGCAGCTTTTTGAGCAGAGAGAAAGGATGCGGCAGCGGGCGGAGAGACCGCCTAGATCAAAGCTGGAACCTCGCAGAGTCAACGTACTTTTGCGCGTACTCTTCAGTACCTGAG
>VZZY01025718.1:29736-101659 GCA_013400335.1 Eurystomus gularis | reverse complement strand
GCGGCCGTTAGCGGCCGGCGGACATCTTGTGCCGCTGAGGGGAGCGGCGGGATGGGGCCGCTCTCGGCTTCGTGCCCTCCCCGCGTAAACGTTTTGAGGCCTAAAAGGAACCCAGAGAGGTGAGGGCAGTGCCTGACGCCCGCGCCCGGGCGGGGCGGAGTTGTCCTCCTCCTCCCAGACTGGCGGTCGTCTGCCCCATGCAGGGAGAGGCTCCCAGGATGGGTCGGATCAGGATTTCTTATTCGCAAAACAACAAAACAAACACCTGGGGGGACTTAACACTCTTACCAGGAGATTATAAAGAAAGACAGAAACATTTTCTTTACTTCGGCAGGTAAATATTTGCAACTCCCTTATTTAAGTAATTTACTTCTGTGAAGGTGGAGAAGTGCCTTTAACCTGCCGTGAACAGAGGTCAGGAGGAAGTTCTCTAGCGTGAAGCTTATACAAAAGGCGTTGTGCTTTCACATAGACTTTTAACCCAGCCCCAGAGCTTGTGTCAAACCACCCTGTTGGTATTTCAGAGAGCACTTGGTGGTACTCCCGTCACAAATGGATGAAGGCATAGCTGAAACAGAAGTCTCCTGGGTGGTTGTGATAGGGCGTGTGTCAGTGGTGAAGCAGAGCCTCCCTCTGGGCCTATGACTGCTGAGCTGCTGCACTGCGGTCAAAGCTTGTTAATAAGTCTCCTCTTTGTCAGGGATTTCTTTGGTGCAAATTCAACAGCGATCAAATTTGTTGATGACACCCAAATCAGAGTGGGAGCAAACAGAAGAGGATAGACTCAAACTGCAAGTGACCCAGTGAGATTAGAGCACTGGGAACATTAGAGACCACAGGCGAAATTCAGCAGTAGTAAATGTTGAATCATACCAAAGGAGAGGAAATGTTCTAGCACATCTCTGCAAAGGGCAGTACAGTGAACACAAGTGTTTTATCAAGCCATACCTAATTCAATAATACAGCCTGCTTTTCATTGTTTCTTCAGTAACGTATCCATAGTTACACTTTTCAAATGAAAAAATTCAGAAAGTACTTTTTCCTATAGGTACACGCTGAAAGCAAAAATGATTTCAGAAATAATTTGAAAAATGCAGGATGTACACCATGTGATGATACAGACTGAAATACCTCCTGCTTTCTGTTGTGGATAAAATCTGCAATGTACAGCACAAATAGTGGCCCAATACACAATATTACTAGACACCTAACACGTCATTATTTCTCTTGTTCTTTAAT
Source organism: Eurystomus gularis (assembly GCA_013400335.1). NCBI lineage: Eukaryota > Metazoa > Chordata > Aves > Coraciiformes > Coraciidae > Eurystomus > Eurystomus gularis. Next base: position 100,420 of record VZZY01025718.1, on the reverse strand, counting down.
AGGACCTGTAGCAATAGAACATGGGGTGATGGTTTTAAACTCAAAGAGAGTAAATTCAGACTAGATATAAAGAAGAAGGAGGGTGGTGAAACGCTGGCACAGGTTTCCCAGAGAGGTGGTAGATGCCCCATCCCTGGAAACATTGAAGGTCAGGTTAGATGGGCCTCTGAGCAACCTGATCTAGTTGAAGATGTTCAGGGTCACTGCAGGGTGGTTGGACTGGATGACCTTTAAAGGTCCCTCCTTCCAATCCAAACCATTCTATGATTTTATAGATGGGGAAAATCATGTAGCATCTCCTGTGCTATGTCAGGCAGAGCAGAGGAATGGTGTTAGCTTTAAGTAGAGCATATTGGTGGCTGAAACAGTTTTGATGTGCAGCTTGGGCTGATCTGAGCTGTCTTGGGCAGTGGTCTGGAGCCCGGGGCCCATGACAGATAATACAGAAAAGCAAGCATAGGAGGCTTACATGCGACACCCTGGGGCATGCAGTCAGACTAGGCAAATCCATTTTTCTAGTGCACAAACTGCTTTGAGTTCCTGTGCCTCGGCTAGGCAGGAAACTAATGAAAAAAAGCATCAGAATTTGGCACTGCTGCTCTCCCTTCTCCACTGCTTGTGTTGCCACTTGATGTTCTTCCTTTCTCCTGCTGTCTCAGGGTCTCCCCAGAGACCGTCCTTGCTTCGGGGACTGCCTGCATTTGTCAGGTGTAAGGCTGTACCAAGGTGATGAGGGGTTGGCAAAAATTGCAACAGTGATTTCAAGACAGAATTGGTGGAAAATAAGTCATGTGGCAACTAAGTAGCCAGTCTGTTTGCTGACGGATTTAAAGCTGTGCAACATGGCAGGTATGCCCAGTTAAAACCTCACAGAAATACTGACCTGGACTGAAAAGACAAATTTAACCTAAGAAAAATACGTTTTTAAAGCATAAACAATCCAGTTGTTTCTCTGTAGATAAAATACAGTGGAAATGGCTTTAGTTGAAACTTTTTTTCATCCTTTTGCGTGTCTCTCTGACTCATGTTAGGAGTTCTTTGCAGTCATCTTCTGGGCAATGAGGGTCTTTCCAGGAGGGAACGAGCAAGGCTTCCACTATATTACACTCTCTTAATATATATGCTTAGATTTTTTTTCCATTAAGGAACAGGCACCTCACCTTATGTAATGGGATGAATTATGTTTTATTGGCTTCTGGTGAAAAAACAGCTGTGACCTGACAGCATCAGTGCAGTGTCAAGCAGTTGGAAAGTAATCTAAGTCCACACGCTTTTTTGTGAGTGACACAAAGTAGCGAAGAGATGCTGAACTAGGTTTCTCTTCTCCCGAGTCTTTATCTGTTCTTGGCAATGGTGTGATTTCAAGTTAAGATTGCTAAAGTCAACTTTTTTGTTGCCCTGGACTAAATATATGTATCTTGTCATGCCCTGTCCTCCACAGCAACTTTCTATCTTCTCATACAGCCCACCCCAAGAACAATAGATTATCTGGGGCCATCCTGGCTGTTTACTGCAGCCTGGGCTGGCAAGATGCAAATAGAGGGAACTAACTGCTCCCTTGGGCAAAACCTCAGGAGCCACATAAATACCTGATGCCACCTCAGGGAGGCTGATCATCTCAAAAGTGTGACTCAGGCAACTCACTCCCAAACGTATTTCTGGAAGGTGCCTTTAAGTAAATCAAATTGCAAGATGCTTCTGCTACGAAGCAGGTTGCTCCCCACGTGCTTGAGGTGGGACTTGTGGTGCAAAAGCCAGACAGAAACCAGTCCTGTGTGCTCTCTCGTGACTCAGAGGTGGGCAGAGAAGAGGCCAAGCTCCTCCTCATTCACTGGAGAAGTGTGAGGCCTTAGTACTTCTCTAAAAGGATCTTCATGGTCTGATTACACTGGGATTCTGCGGAGGATCATGGTGGTTTCCCTTCTTACCAGCTAGCAGTTATGCAGCAGGAGTGCTCCCGAGCTTTCCTACCGTGGCTGGGCCATGATGCAGCCATACATGTGAGAGCTCCAGGCAGAGCAACCACAGGCAAAGAGGCAGCCCCACTGCAATTCTGATTAGTGCAGCCCTTTGGGAGGGGAGAACTCTTCCCAAACCACTTCTGTTTCATCCCAGAGAAGCCAACACAAAATGCTTACAGAAAGTTTTGAGCACCAGCTCTACCCTCAGTAACCAGTAACTCAAACACCTCTGAGGGCTGCGGTGGTTAAATACTGAATGTCTCGTTTTTCCCTGGGAAAGCTCTTACAAATCCAAGGTGGAGAAGCCAGTCTGTATTAGATCTTCCTGAAGAGAAATGCCAGACGTTTTTCAAGCCCAGGGTTTTCACTACCGCTATGTCTGTGAAGAACTGTAAAGTTCTGTGCAGCTGAATTTCACGCAAGTTTAACCAGATAATTTGCATATGACAGCACGTACCAGCGCCAGACATTTTGTAGTTCTTAAATGGACTCTTCTCTCCCCCCAGATGGAGGCACACAAAACTCACACCCGCTGCAAAGAGAGGAAGGCATCAGTGGTCAGAGCTGCTTCTGGCTTGAGCAGGCTCAAACTCAGCTCTCAGTCTTCTGCAGAAGACCATGAAGGCAGGGTTGCAAGGGCCCTGAAAGTGAAGATAGCCTCAGTCTCTGCCAAAGCAGGTTGTGTCTGGGTCATTATAAAAATGATGATACCCCATCGCCTACTGAGATTCTGGCTCCAAAACAGAGTCCTGGACTTGGATGGGACCAGCTGCAATGCTGCTGTACTGTGATCTCTCTGAGGAAGTAAAATTCCTTAAAGGACTTGTAGTTCCTAAGGGTTTGATTTATTGGAATACCAGGGCGGATAGGGTACGGGGAAGGAAATCTACCACCCATTTGGGGTGCTCTGAACTGGGGAAAGACCCCAAGTTTAGAGAACTACTTCTTGAATAGTTGCATAAATTTTCTCACGTACATAAAATTCTCATGGTTTCCACCATTCTTTTTCTCCATGCAGAAGCACCAACTCCAGATGTACAAAATAACCAAATCTCTCTTGCTTGGTAAGACAGGAATATTTTCACAGAGCTGTGAAACAAGAGCAATTACCAAGCTGTAGAAAACTAGGAAAACTGTTTTCTGTCCTGTAAAAATTAAGAAACAGCCTCTTTTGTGAAGATAAGAGTTCTCCATAAAGCTCATAGAATCAAACCACATGCACGGAGGGAAACTGGGATTCTCAACAGGTCTGTGAAACCTGACTTAAAGGAACTGTTACTCAGTGAACTGCATTTCTGCCATGAGTCTTCCCTGGCAGTAACAATCCCCTGAGGAGGCGAGAGAAGGCTTAACAGGGAGTCAAGGGGATCAAGACAAGAGCAGAAATAAGGTCCAAAGCTCACAAGAAGTGTTATAAGAATGTAAGTGTTGTAAAAAGGCTAGAGACAAGGCTACACAGCCTGAAGCACCTTCTTGGAAAATTTCCAAAGCCAGAGGAAAATTACAACTTGATAAATTAAAGAAAAAAACCAACTCTCCATAAGACAATTTCAGATTATCTACCTTTCTTAAGACACAGTTTATATTCATTTTCTAATAATTTTCCTAAATAATTTAACCTCTCATTTTCCTTATAAAGTTATCTGTCAGAAGAGTTTAGTATTGACACACAATGTAGAGTACTAGATTTTTAATCCTTTAAATTAACTAATGTCAGTGAAAGACAGCAATACTACAGAGTGCAAATACCCCCCACTCTTCATGCTGAGATTCTAGTTGGGTAAAAATAGGCAGTGTGTTGGAAGATGCTGGGGGTTTGTCAATTGACTGTTTGACTGTTTTAAGCGATTTTGTTCTGTAAACATCCTCAACATAAAACCTTGGTGAATGAGCAGTTTAATAGCTGTACGCCCTTTCCTAGAAGTTCATGAAAGCTTACACCACCTTCCTTAGTAATACAGCTTCAAATTTTGAATTAGGGCACTCTAATATGAGAAAAATAATCCCACTAGATTTCTCTGCTGTAGAATGTAAATAAAGTATCTGGCTAGTGTTTTACTCATATTCTAACTAGCTTTGCATTTTAAAAATCAAAGTCAAATTCAGAGACCTGAGACGAAGCACAGATTAGCAGACAGGGCTGTCTCGCCCCTGAACACTAACATTTAGTTTCAACTCAGTATCTTCAGGAATATGCCTCTGCAAATCTGATGCTGAAGAAACTGATTCTCTGCCTCTGCTCTTATTTTCTCTTTCTTTTTTTTTTCTTTTTAAAATTTTTCTTCCACTCCTGTGCCTACAGGCTAAAGTAAAATGAATGGCAGATCGGAGCAAGTTTAGGTAAAACCTCTCCATTTCTGAGACAAGAAAAGGAAGCAAAAAGGAAACCTGTATGGCTATTACCAGGTAAACAGCATTCCTGAATTCTCTGCTCTGTTCTCCTTCCAGCGCACACGTACATTTCAAAGTATGAGAGAGGACTAATAAATCCTCACTACACTCCTGTAAGAGTCAGTTAAGCCTGTTGTGAAGACTTTAACACAGGATTTCTCTGAGCTAGAAAAACAATCCGACACCTTGGCCTTTGAGTTTCCTGTCCCTATCAGTAAAACCTAGAAAAACTATTTTTTGCATGTTAATGTGTACAATAACTCAATTACATGCTATTTCAATTCCAGTCACCTTCTATGTCGCTTGCTGGCTTTACTTCTCTGGCACTTGCTTTCTTTTCACATATGCTTCAAATAGAAATATTGATGAATTTTTAAAGCCATTATGCTTTGCTCATTTGTCTTTGGGAAAAATGACACACTCTTTTGCAAAGCTCCTATTGATTGCTGGAACAGGAAAGAATCATAGAATGGTTCGGGTTGGAAGGGACCTCAAAGAGCATCTAGTTCCAATGCCCCTGCCATAGGCAGGGACACCTCCCACTAGACCAAGTTGCTCAAAGCCCCATCCAGCCTGGTCTCGAACACTTCCAGGGATGGAGCATCCACAACTTCCCTGGGCAACCTGTGCCAGTGACTCACCACCCTTGTAGTGAAAAACTACTTCCTTACACCTCACCTAAATCTCCCTTCTCCAGTTTAAAGCCGTTACCCCTCGTCTTACCGCTACAAGCCCTTGTAAAAAGTACCTCCCCAAGAACAAGAACATCAGGTTTTGGCACAAGAACTTTTAACTTTGAAAGCAAAAAGGTCAACTTCAATGATCACACATCGTTTCCTTCATTTAATGAGCATTATGATCTAACAGGAGTAAACGGTATTAACAAGGCAATGAAGCATTAGTACTGGCACAGTCAGCACCCAACTGCCAGATACCAACATTGCTTTGCATTAACAGGTGCTCTGAAAGTCCTGATTCCTACTCAAATAACCACAGGCTCTAAAAAGACACCTGTCATCTGAGTGAGGAGAGAATGGAGATATAATTGTATTTTAAGGATTCTGCACAAAGTTACATAGAAAAAGATCTTTTCAAAACAAAAATATTCACTAAGTGCTTAAGACTATTCACAGTAACAAAAGGAAAACCCTGGAGCTGGGGTGGCTTGTTTTTGGAAGTGCACACCACTGTTGTTATAACACTGTCATACTGAAGATACAGTGACAGCAGAACTACCATCTACGGTACTTAGCAGAAATATGGAAGTGTACTGCATTTTCAGTATTCTAAATTTATTTCTCTCCAAGTAGAACATGCCAGTTACTAAAACTCACACAGATGCTTGAGACCTCATATGCCAAAACAAGCCTTGCTTTTGCCAGGCTCCATGGTGGACGTGTCTGGAAAGCTACAGGGAAGTGAATTTGTTCTGCTATGACCATTCTGCGATCCCACTGCTCAGCAGCACACATACCTGTATCTGCGAGATGAAGGAGGGCTTCTCCTGTCGCTTCCTTGGGATTTCAGGTAGGGTACAAAGGAGGAAAAGATCATCTGACAAAGCAAATGACATGTGAAATTAAACAGAATCCACATGCTGCAGTCATTTGAAATACCAAACACTTCTCAACACCTATTGAGCAGAAACATGTAGATATAAACAAACCCTACATCACTGTGAGAACACATCCTTTATTACTTTCCTGTGCACCAGCTGCTCAGGGCAACTAGCCTGGAGACCAGTACTCTGCATGCAGGGAGGCAGGGACTTCTCTCTGCTCAGTTGTTTTTAGCTTCTTCTAGAGTTGTTGGGAAGCAGAGTGCTAGTGCCTTTATATTGTCTCCAGAACTGCAGGTTTTAGTGAAAGACCCTTCAAAATACAAAATTTTGATCTCTATCAGAGAGTGCTTTTGTTGCAATTTTGTCTGTTCCCACATAACATGCTCAACCATACTACTGTGGAATATGGTACGGTGGTACATGAGGAATCCAAATGAGCCCGTTTTAGGCTGTTTTGAAGACCACCGAAGCAATTGTCCAGTAACACACCAAATCACTAGACAGAAACAAACACTACTGGACAGCTTAGAAAAACATGTTTTCTATTTATTTAAAAATAAGTTTGTAGTTACTACATTGCAGTGACAGTAATTCTTACACATACATTCTAGTTTGTATAAAAGGATTCAAAGTATTATGCATCAAAACTAACATAGAAAGTGTCCACATAACAGTAAAGAAATGTCCAATCCATATGTACAAAAAGAAAGGGCACTGTTATCCTGGTGAGATACTTCAGGTTATTACATGATAATCCAGACTTCTGGAAGGAAAAAAAAACCTTGATAAAGCTAAAGAATTATAGTTTTCAAAACTGTTACTCATTACATACAACGGATTTGTGTTTTACATAATTCTGTACAAAATAAGCGTAATTTTTCATCTGCAAATGTGTCAGTTTCAAAATTAACCTTTCTAGGTCATAGCCTTGAAGTTGAGCTCCGTTCTATACATATTTAAACATTATGAGAGAATTTAGTTCACACATGATCATTTTCCACTTGTCTGCCACATTTCTGCAATTTTAGTATGGTCCAAAAATGTAACTTCTGTACAGTCGCAAAGTATTAGCAAACAATGTACATGTACATCACACAGGCATGTGTACATGATCAGTACTTGTATTTCCTACTCCTAATTTGTATGACCTCATTCTTTGTTCTTTCAGGGTAGAAATTCTACCTTCCCTCCCTAAAATGTGTTGTTTGCATTATTTGAAGTGAATTTCCTGATGTATTTATCTGCATTTAAAAAGATCCAGATGACTATTTGTCTCGCTACCTACCTCCTAAAAGCTAAATTTATTCCCCTTTATTTTATTGCAGCATATAAGCTTTCTCTCTAGAGTGCCTTGAGGCTGTTATAAACTTGGGAAAAGGGGGAAAGAAAAAAAAAAAAGCCAATCACCTTTTCCTGCAATTTAAGATGTCTTTTCATCTAGCTTTCCTGGCGTGTTTCCTCCTCTAACACACTGGAAAAATGACACAGTGAATTCCCACATTAAAATCAGCACAAATGCAAGAGCACCCAGAGGTTGTCTCTTGTTTAAAAGCTACCTGTTATTTCCTCCAGACACAGGAGAAAGTCTACAAGCTGTATCTGTGATCCAAACATAGGTAACTACGTAAGCGGTCAATACCAGATTTGTTATTGGAAACACATTGTCAAGCCTTGGCCAATTTTATTAAATTTAATACACTTTCCTCTGCATATGAACAAGCATGTATATACAGTAATTTACAGCAGATAACTAACAGCCCTTTTATCAGTTGAATATCTAGGTCCCCTTAGAAACCAATCTGTTACAAGAATTTCAGGGATAAAAGAAAATATATATAATTTTACACAGTTAAATTGTCTTCATTAGGTAGTAAACAGAAAATGAGCTTTAGCTGTTTCTAGGTGAGGTTTTAAATTCCCTTACCTTTTGTATCACAGCACTGTTGCAGAGTTGTATCTAAATTCCTGTTAAACACTCAACTCTCTTAAAAAAAAAAAAAAAAAGGAAAAAAGGAAAACCTTTGAAAAACTACTGTGGACAAAATATGCTACTTTAGAGAGAAGGTAAGGTGTCAGGACACGATGGAACTATTGTGGTATGGCTGTATCTTGACTGACCAGCAATATATTAAAATTACCTCAGCAAGATTTGCATGCTTCAAATTAAATGCATATGTTGATGAAAGTGAGCTTAAAAACCTCTAACCTCCAATCTACTATGCAAGTACAGGGTGAAAGGGTCCCATCCAGTCAAGCCTATTGCTTTTATAGAACCAGTCAACCACTTAACATGTGCCTAAATTCAAATTACACGCTAAAGTATTTCCTTGTAGTCCTTGATCCAACAAATGCGAGCAAGAGATTGAACAACATGGTGTAAAAATTTTAACAAGCTCGAAGTTACTGAATGGAGAGACTATTTTGTGTGTTGCATGTAGTCTTTTTTGGGAAGACAAAAGCCTCTGGCACACAATCAGAACTGGTACTTAAAAATATTTGTACAGCAATACAGTGAGTAAGTTGTCTCTACACTACAATTTATTTTTTAATAGATATTAATATATCCTACGTGCTGCATCAGGGTCCTTTATCAATTAATAGTTTTACAAATATTAAGCCATAGTAATATTTAACTCAACCAACTCAATCTTACAAGTCTATCAACAAACTGATCACATGTACAAACCGGACACTGTACAAATAAACATACGTAAATCTATATCACAGCAGTCTAATCACTGGAGGAAGACATTTTTCTGTAAAGTTGTGTCACTGGTCATTGCCGATCGACAGAGAGCTCTAGTTCGGTATTGACAATAATGAACACTATCGTGGTAAAATTTAAGTTCAGTTCCCAGAGAATGCACTAACAACAGAAACAAACTGGCTGAAGAGCTGTTCAGCAGGTAGGCACAGGTACAGTGATTTCCGTTACACGTTGAGAGCACACTGCTATCACAAACAGAACATATTTCCTCACCGGTAGCTAGAGAACACACTGTTATTAAGATACCACTCAGCGGTAAATACCAATTTAAACGTTTCCCAGTATAGAACAGAAATACCAGTACAGTATCCTCTTATCCATGTCAAATATAAATTAATGAATAAAACCGCGTTAGTTGCTGCCAGGTCTGTAAGACTGTTTGCATGTATATGACTGTGAACCTATGTTATTTACAATGCAGATGTGAAACAAGCACATGAGATTGTGGTACTCCATTTTCTGAACCAGTTGTTAGGTACTTGAGATGGCATCATAAAACATGCATATAACTACAGTTCTTAAATTATTTCAGAACACTGACTGACAGTTTATTGCTCACAGTTAAAAACTTAAGACTTTGTAATCAAAAGCTCTTTTTCTGTGTTGATACAGTATGTCACAACAACCTCAAATAATACATTTTTCCCCAACAAAAATGCACAGTCCGATGGTGACTGAAGTATCATAAATAAAGTTAGCAACCTAGTGAAATTAAATTATAAAAATATAACTTTAAAATAAATCTGGTATTAATTTCTAATAATTTTTTTAGTGTTGCTTCTATTAAAAAAACTGACCCAAATGATCCACAATTTATTTTAAAAGGAAAATAATTAATGTGTCTAATATGAATTTAAAAATTACTGGCTAAAGCCACCGATATTACTGGGTGGGAAGCAGTACCCATGTTCTGCAGGTAAGGCCTTCTATTCTCGTAAAATTAAGATGTACAATTTTCTACCATGAAGGGAACGCATAATTATTCCAGTCTCCGAAACTTAGATACAAGGTATTTTCGATATATAAATATATACAGAAACATGCCATATAAAACATTACAAATGGAGTAAATACAGAAGTTGAATTTTAGATATAATCTATTTCATATATTACAATGCAGATAACATCAGGAAATTACACATTTTCAAATGATTGCCTTCATCAGTGAGATTTGACAAGATTAACAAGTAGAATCAATTAGATTTGAATTGTGAAGCTGCACTGCAACTGTGCAACCACAGCTTGCTCTCTTATGTGTTTAGTGACTCCATTTTAATTGAATGATAAAGAAACACTCGTTAGGAAAAATAAATATACCAACAAATGAAATGCAAACTAATCCCTGTTCCCCAAGTTCATATCCATAACAATTCAAAGAGCATCTGGAAAATATTTTAGTCATTTTTTGTAGCAAAATGCAGAATGAACTCCATAAAACTATCTATGGTGGATATGAATTTGCTATCCAAGTAGTAGCATATTTCTGTTCCTCTTGGTGCCAGATACCTGTTCTTTGTTCAAACGTTTAAACTTCTTTTTTTGGAACAGAAAGAGTGAAGAATCAGGCCTCAAATCCACATACAGAATCTGTGCAAATTTAAAGTCTTAATTCTGTATGCCCTTCATCCAGATATTGAAGATGACATTTGTAAAAAAAAATAATAATAGAAAAATTATTAAGTAAGGGTGTACAGAATTGAGGTTTCACTTGAGGTTTATTTCTTAACTAAGTTAGGGTCACACAAAAAGAAAGAAAAAAAAAAATCTTTCATACTACCCAACCTTCCAAAATAATGTATAACCAGAAAATTTTGGTTACATTTTTGTACCATACCAGATCTCAGAAAATATGACTACTTCTCTTATTTTTTTTTCCTTAAAACTGGACAATACTTTTTTAAGTGATAGAAAATGGTATTAAAGTTTGTTTGTAAAGGTATAAAATAACTAAATGTACCATAAACAAATAAATAACTGCTTTTCTTTTCCAGAGCAGTACATATAACAATACATTCCCCTAAGTCATATAGTTATCATTTACAATAGACAACTTAATTTTACTACGGATGCAAGAAATAATAGAATACAAGGCACAATCATTAAATGGAATTTTTCTTTAGGGTGTATATTGACTTATGTCAGCGTGATATACCATAAAAAGTGCAGAAAAACACAATGTGCAATGAGACCACTGTATAAAACATGATTGCATAAAAAGTGATTTGGCCTTTTAACCTTAATCATTGAAAATAACCAATCTTCCCCTTAAAATTAAACTATAAAGTATGACATTTTAAAATTTATTTTCAATTCTAGTGCTATCTAAAAAATCCTGAAAAAAATTTATACCTGGGTAATATTTTATTTATATGTATGTGTTTATATCTATATTAATATATACACATACACTCTTCTTTGTAGGTCATTTTAGCCTCTTAAGCATGTCTAAAGTTGTAGAAACAATCAATCTGGACCAGAAAGTAAACATCATCATTCCATACCTGTCCTGTAATTTCCTTGAATCCTTTAACCAATTATACATTTTGTCTCAAACATCTCTGTCAAAGGACCCCACCAGTGCATTATTTTCTACCAAAAGTACCAAAAAGGATACATTTCAGAACAATGTGAACAACCTACTATTGAAAACAATACACGGCTTTTTATCACTGCAAATGGTATGCTGTACTGACACTCAGAAAGGAAAAAGGCTTTCCACTGCACTGATTCTCAGTCTTTGGCACAATAAACAGAGATTTAGTGATTGATACAAGAATCAAGGTCTGAAAAATTAGACATTAGTCAAACTTTTTCCAATGTGGATATATATATTTGCGATTACATTTTTGCTATGTTTGGCAGAACTTGGATAAACCAACAACCTGTGCTAGGCGGCTTCTGCAGCTGAACGTTCCATCACAACTGAAATTAAGTGTTTTCAGATCAGCAAAGTTTGGTATTTTCGTATTTAATAGAAATGTAAGTGAATTTACTGCCACTTTTTGCCAAAATCTGCCTTCCTAGGCAACTTGACTTTACAACCAAAGTGTACCTTGTTTGGTCAAAAATAGACTTCTGTTTTCAGTCTGTGGCATTAAAAGTTCTATCGCTTGGTTTTAATTGTGTGGAGATACTACGCACTACTCGAGCAGAGTAGTTCTCGCCTCTGTATGTCAGTCAGAAATTGCTTCAATCATTCTCACCTGTGAACAAAATGACTGCTGAAATGCATAACCTATTTGGAGGGCAATAAATAGCAAAAGTTTAAAATATATATTTCTTTCAAAGAGCGTTCTTTCAGTTTATTTTTTGCTAAATTTTTCTCCCTAAAGCAGAACATACTCTTCTAACCCATAATAGCAGCCGGGAAGCAGAAGTCTGTTCTGCTGTTCCTTAACTGTACCTGCTTCATAGCATTCTGAAGTAAAACCCTTGGTAAAAATTACCAACCAATTAAATTAGCTTTTGCTTTTTCAGTCAACTTTCGGACTCTGCCTCTGCTAGATGTTCCAAAAGTTAAGGAGGTGTCTTCAAACAATAGCTGCCTTTGCTCTTCCTCAGAGTCATCTTCGTTGTAAAAGGCTGTCCTCCTACCCTGGTTTCTAGTTCTCATGTGAGGTTCAGAAGAATCTTTAAGCTCTTCAGACCCTTCCTCCATAGGCTCATCTATCTTTTTCCTCCTGCTTCTTGTCTGCATTTTAACGTTTGCAGGAACTAAGAGGTCCGAGCCTGGCTGATGGGTCTTTATCTTCCTTTTTGGCTTTCTACCCCCACGGCCTTTTTTTTGTAACAAGTCTTCCTTCATATTATTTTCCGAAAGAGAATTGCATGCAGTGGAAGCAGAGGCTTCTTCTGGTATATCCCTTGCAGTCTGGATGGTATTCTGCTCTGCAGCCTTTTGCTGTTCAACCATTTGTAGCTTTTTTGGTTTTCTGCCTCTTTTCTTGTGCACCACCTCACAGCTACTGTTATTAGTCTCCACCTTCGGTTTCCGTCCAGGACCTCTTTTAACTGGAGGTTTCAAAGGCTGTCCTCCATGTCCATTTACCTGGATGTTTCCTGATGCCAAAGCATTATTCTTGCAATCTGCTGTAAAGAAATGAGAGTACTTATCACGTAACAGATTGGCATTTGCTTTCATTTTCACACTGCCTTAATAAAACTCTTACTAAAATATCTGAATGGATTCACAGTGGTTGCCAATCTGTCAAAATCTAAGAAACCCAACGAAGAGCTCAAAGAGCTTCATGCCAGTATGTGATGAGGATCAACTTCTAGCTGGGTTTAGCTCAAGCTAGCTTGAAGAAAAAAAAAAAAAAAAATAGAAAAAAGGGAACAGCTCAAGTGTTTTCCTAGACTGATATGCCACCCGTGGACAAGAAAAACTCCTCCTTGGTATCTGCAAGAGCAAAAAGTTGCTCCAGAAGCATTTCTGCAAAAATCAGGAACGCTTCACAGCAAGTTGTCTATGGAGAAATGAAGTTTATTTCAGCCTGAGGTAGCATCCTTTACAGCTAGGTCATTAGACTAGGGTTACTTCAACAATAAGCAAAGAAAAGAGTAGAAATGTGGGAGACTAACAAGAAAAAAAAAAGAAAAAAGAAGAAGAAAAAAAGTATGTGATTTGCACAGATTTCCCACATGAACAGACACACAGCAGGAAGTATTTGCTTGAAGACTTGTATGGGCTGTGAGTTTTTCTTAGGCGAGTGGTACTCAGCATCCTCAGTGGGGCTTGTCACAGGACCTCTTATGGAGACGTCCTGATACCACAACCCTTGCCTAAAACATGCCCAGGAACAGACTCATAGGCAGCAGGATAGTTCATCCAGGCCTTTGATGGAACATCCATGCACAGCTCCTGCTGTGCTCCAATATGCCCCATCACACACTAAAAGCACAGGCCTCCACTGTCATATGAGTGCACGTGCAGAAGACAAAGGATCACACCAACAACATTCAGATACCTCTGACATGACCAAACATCCAGTTGTGTAATGGGTGCCTATTTAGCCATGGAATGCGGTAACAGCTGAGGCCTTTGTGAGAAAGTTTGAAAGGAACGGATGGATGATTTAACTTATCAGACCACATGGTGCTTTTTCAGAACCATGGAAGAGTAAGAAAGAAGAGATAATCCTTAGGAAGAGGAGGACTACAAGCAGTAACCACATTAATTAGGTGGGGCCCAATTTGCAGACTACTGTTTCTTCAGAGAAAAGATGCTTAGTGGATTCTGTCTGCTTCACAACAGCTCAAAGCTCTTCATAAACAGGGAAGCTTTTATGACTAGGAGATCTTATTTCAATCTCCACAGAAGCTTTGAGTTGTAAGGTACCCAGACGCTGAAAGGCCAAGCAAGTTCAGTCAGAAGATTACATGAAACTACGTCAAATCAATCCATACAACTATAGTAAACAGGAGCAGTAACCACTGTGTGGTTCTATTCCGCTGTGGAAAAACCAAAAGAATGAACTTGCAGCTGTCATGCTCTGATCTTCATGCTCATGGCTGTGGAGTTATCATCACATTCAGTGTTACTGACCCAAATACAACCTACATAAAATTTATGAGGTAAAACCCACCAGGTTTAAAGTGTGACTCTGCAGAAATCTGCTTTGGAATCCAAGAACTCCTAACATGACCCTTGTAATAATTTAAATTAAGGTACAGATATGTTAACATACCAAAACTGGCTAGACAACACAGTTTTCACAGCATGGAAATGGTGTTAAGAGTAGTCAAAATCACGCTAATTCATCAAGAAGGAAACTAACTGTGAGTTGTTCCATTACACTTCCCTATTCTGCTAATAATGCATATTAATACATACTAATTTCCCCACCCTTAAATTATAACAACTGAAGTACAACACCACAGCCACATCCATAACCTGGTGGGGGAATTTCCAAAGAAACTCTGTACCTTGTTGATTAACGGTGGAAGATTTTACTTTGCGCTTCATTTGCTTTTCTTTCTCGGGATTCTCTCTCGTGGAGTTATTCCTAGTGTTATGACTGTAATCAGATTGACTAGGGATTGATACAATATTCTGGTTCTTGGAATGTTTGGTTGAATTCTCCAGAAAAAAAAGGAAAAAAAAATAAAGTTAAGTAGTTTATACCACATTCAGTCTTATGTGGCTGAAAAGGAAGTCATGTTCTACTGCAAACAAACTGAATCAGTGATCTAGAAGCGAGACAGTTTCCTGGATAGACCAACATAGCCCAACTGATTCAGTTTTCCTCTAAAGAACCTCAAAGGCCCGGCAGCATGAACAAAACAGAACCAGTCTTAACTGAGGCAAATACCTCAGATTTCCAAAAAGCAAGATTTACGTTTAAGAACATTCAAAGCTTAAAAAAAACTCAACAAAATAAAAAAAAACTTGCCTGACTTCCCTGACCCTGCAGTAGTATTAGGCTTTGTAATTAAAGGCTTTATTGTTAAAGGCTTTGCTCCTGAAGAAGTAGATGGTTGCTCTGTAACAGCCACATCTGTTATCCCCCTATTGCTTCTAGTTCGCACAAGGGAAGAGGTCTCAGCCGCTTTTCCATTCATCTGAGGTGGAGCATGTCTCAGTGCTGTAGACCGTGCGGGTGCAGAAGATGAAGAGGTGGCAGAAGTTTCTGCCTTCAGCTGAGGTTTTATTAATCTCCTCTTCCTTTCAGGACTGCAAAAGAAGCAAAAAATTTGTTTCCTGGATGACCACTTTTTTATTTTACAGGAATAAATAAAATTAAATGCCATGTCTGAGATCACAGGAGTAAAACAATCATCTCTGTATGAGGTATGTTAAAAATATTACATTTACTGTGGAAATTCATGTAGTTATGAACCCCCCAAAAGTGAATCTTTACGATAAATGCTACAGTTCTATAGAATCACAGAATCATTCAGGTTGGAAAAGACCCTTGGGATCATCAAGTCCAACCATCAACCCTACTCTACAAGTTCTCCCCTAAACCATATCCTCCAACACCACAGCTAAACAACCATTAAACACATCCAGGGATGGTGACTCAACCACCTCCCTGGGCAGCCTAGTCCAGTATCTGACTGCTCTTTCTGTGAAAATTTTCCTAATGTCCAGTCTAAACCTACCCTGTTGCAGCTTGAAGCCATTCGCTCTTGTTCTATTGCTAATTACCTGTGAGAAGAGACCAGCACCAACCTCTCTACAATGTCCTTTCAGGTAGTTGTAGAGAGTGATGAGGTCTCCTCTTAGCCTCCTCTTCCTCAAACTAAACAGTCCCAGCTCCTTCAATCGCTCTTCATAAGATTTATTCTCCAGGCCCTTCACTAGCTTTGCTGCTCTCCTCTGCACTCGCTCCAGCACCTCGATATCTCTCTTGTATTGAGGTGCCCAAAACTGGACACAATACTCAAGCGGTGGCCTCACCAGTGCTGAGTCCAGGGGCACAATCACCTCCCTACTTCTGCTGGTCACACCATTTCTAATACAAGCCAGGAGGCCATTGGCTTTCTTGGCCACCTGGGCACACTGCTGGCTCATATTCAACCACTTGTCAATTAGAACCCCCAGGTCCTTTTCTGCCAGGCAGCTTTCCAGCCACACTTCCCCAAGCCTCTAGCGTTGCATGGGGTTGTTGTGGCCCAAGTGCAGGACCCGGCACTTGGACAAATCATGATGCATCACTATTCCTAATGCTGCCATTTTATTGTACAGGTTTAGCAGTTATTTCAATTTTAAGCACTTACACTAGGATAGCTCTAAGTAAAGTTTAAAACTCTTCCACATCACAGTGACTTGCATGTCAAAGGTATATTTCTGCAATACAGGGCACAGAAAATAAAACCACACCAAGTTCTACTGTTTAGGTAAGTCAAACTTCACAGCATTTCATGAACACTGGAAAGGAATTAATGTACCTGGATGCAACGCTACTGGAAACTGAGCTGCTTCTGCTTCTTTTTTTCCTTCGTTTCTTTATTGTATTTCTTTTGTGAAAGCGTAGGGCAGATTTATAATCCGACAAAATAGAACTTATGTGTTCTTCAAAGAAAGCGGAAAGGCGCAAACTCATGCTGTAGATCTAAAAAAGAAAAGCCAGTAAACAAGCAAGCTTGGTACTTTTCCAAAACATGGTTTTGAAAAGTGTATTACATGTGAAGATCACACGCACACGGAAAACTTAGAAAAGCCACCTTTTCAACAGTCCCTTTTCAACTGCCTTTTCAGAATGTAGCCCCTTCTAGCTTCAGCAGAAACCACAGAGAGTAATGGAATTTTACTGTATCATACCTAAGGTCAAGAAATCTTATTTTCTTCTGTATTAAGTTGCATCCTTACGTTCTATATTTGAAAATCAGTCTGTTCCTCTTATGGATGAATTGATAGTACCAGGGAGTTGCTTGCAACAGGTACAATAAATGTATTTTAACTAGGTAGGGGAGCCCTCCCCCTAGCCTTGGGTGATTTACAGAGAGACCCAATCAAACTCCATTTAGATCACAACTAATTATTTCAGCACAGTTGCTATTAATTCTGGAAACAAAAAAACCCCACAAATGTGAACTGTCTAGATACTTTTAAGAGGGGACAGGACACCAGCTGCCTACCTAACAACACAGCAAGCTGAGTGCCAGACCAAACAGTAAGTGTGACAGATTCTGTGTCCATTACTGGAGAGGACATCCAAAGACATATCATAAGAAAATACATAAATAAATGGTATAAAAATGTATGTCTGATGTGTCAAGAGAAAAAAAAAAAACAAACCAGTTGATGGGTTTACGTTTACTCTTCAAGCAATCATCAGTGATGTTAATTAAGTAAGATGCTAAAAATATCACTGAATGACAAGTGAAGAGTGAAAACATCATCATTCAACAACTATATGTTCCATGCACTGAAAATACATAGGTTCTGGAATATTAAAATTCTTGACATCAGAATCTCCCAATTCTAAGTAAAATAAAAAAGAGCTACAAGTTTACTATTATACCAGTCTGTTCAGAAGAGACAAGAAAAAATATGAAAACGTCAGGAGAACCTGTGAAACCACACGGCACTGAGATGATGTCAAGCATTCTCCTGTCTTGGTTTGAGGAGTAAAGAAAGAAAAACCACACAAGGATCCAGGCCTGTCCAAAAGGCCCTGCCTTTGATGCAACCAAAAGACAAAAGACTGATTCTTAGGCAGCTGGAAAAGTGAGCGTGACTCTATTCCTGACTGAAGAGGGATCAGTCGCTGACTAGTCCTTCTTGCTCATCACCTACTACAGAATTTGTCCCTGAGTTTTAAGACAATAAAGTCCTAATGATTAATTTGATATTTAGAACAGCTAAACATAAAAGCTATTAATAATTCTAGTCTAACACTTAGGGTGTATAGTAGAAGAAAAGCTACGCAGCAGCTTTGGACATGCATAAATACACATTTTAAACTTTAATTGCTAATAGATACTACACCTACTAGCCAATCTGAGAGAAAATAATATTAACACTACCACTGGCCAGGTGTTTCAGTATGAGCTCAGTAAGAACGGCTTTGTAGGCTGCTCATGTTTTATGTAAACAGTTCTACTTCCAGAAATCCTAAATGCTTCACTACAATCTTATCATGTACTGGTGAAGAGCACCCAATTTCATTACCTTCTACCCTTTACACCTGGATATTTCAGTCTGGAGCAATTTCTGAAGAGGAGGAGTTTGGGGCTCTGTGTGTGTCTCTTGAAAATCTAGTTTATTCCCCAAAATATCAGTTAAGTTCCACTACTGTACCCACAGTCGTGTTTCTACAGATCTTTCCTTCAATGTGTCTCTCCCTTTAGATCCACTTTGAAGGAGTTACTTTTGAAACACACCTGCAGAACATCAGAACTGTAGGCATTTTAACAGCATACGTTCCTTTCCTTTAAAATACAATTCTGTATCACTTCCTCAGAAATATTAATGTTTGAAGGTCTGAAATACTTAGACTCACTTTGGAAGTTATCAATTACACTGCCTCTCTGTTTTTCTGTCCTCTATTTTTCAGATACAAGTGTTCATAGAAACACAGAATGCTTTGGGTTGGAAAGGACCTTTAAAGGCCATCTAGTCCAACCCCCCCGCAATGAGCAGAGACATCTTCAGCTAGATCAGGTTGCTCATAGCCCCATCCAACCTGACCTTGAAATGTTTCCAGGGATGGGACTTCTACCACCTCTCTGGGCAACCTATGCTAGCGTTTTACCACCCTCATTGTAAAAAGTTTCTTCCTTATACCTACTCTAAATCTACCCTCTTACAGTTCAGAGCCATCACCTCTTGTTCTTTAGCAACGGGCCCTGCTAAAAAGATAATCCCCATCTTTCTTACAGGCCGCCTTAAAGTACTGAAAGGTCTACCTGGAGCCTTCTCTTCTCCAGGCTGAACAACTCCATCTCTCTCAGCCTGTCCTTGCAGGGGAGGTGTTCCAGTCCTCTGATCATTTCTGTGGCTCTCCTCTGGACCTAGTCTAACATGTTCATATTCTTGTGCTCAGGACTNCTTATACCTACTCTAAATCTACCCTCTTACAGTTCAGAGCCATCACCTCTTGTTCTTTAGCAACGGGCCCTGCTAAAAAGATAATCCCCATCTTTCTTACAGGCCCCCTTAAAGTACTGAAAGGTCTACCTGGAGCCTTCTCTTCTCCAGGCTGAACAACTCCATCTCTCTCAGCCTGTCCTTGCAGGGGAGGTGTTCCAGTCCTCTGATCATTTCTGTGGCTCTCCTCTGGACCTAGTCTAACATGTTCATATTCTTGTGCTCAGGACTTCCAGAGCTTAACACAGTACTCCAGGTAGAGTCTCATGAGAGCAGAGTAGAGGGACAGAATGATCTCCCTTGACCTGCTGACCACACTTCTTTTGATGTGGCCCAGGATGCAAGTGGCATCACATGATAAGCTCCCATTGTTGGCTCACATCCAGCTTTTCATCTACCAGCACCGCCAAGTTCTTCTCCACAGGGCTGCTCTCAATCATATCAACCCCCAGCCTGTATTAATATTGAGGATTGCCCTGACCCAGATTCAGGATCTTGCACTTGGCCTTTTTAAACCTCATGAGATTCATATAGGCCCACTTCTCAAGTTTGTCCAGGTCCCTCTGGATGGCATCCTGTCCGTCAGATGTGTCAACTGCACCACTCAGCTTGGTATCATCTGCAAACTTGCTGAGGGTGCATTTGATCCCTCTGTGTCATTGATTAAGATATTGAACAGCACTAGTCCCAGTATGGACCCCTAAGGGAAACCACTTGTCACTGATCTGCATCTGGACATGGAGTCATTGACCACTATCCTCTGGATGTGACCATCCAACCCATTCATTATCCACTGAACAGTCCACCCATCAAATACCTATATCTCCAATTCAGAGAGAAGGATGATGTGGGGACTGTGCCAAAGGCCGTACAGAAGTCCAGACAGACAACATCTACAGCTGTTCTTTCAAACAACGACAAAAAAAGAAAAAAAAAAGTCTTACCCTTGATCTTTTACTTGGTGTATAGGCCTTGGAATTGCTGAAAATAAGCCTCACATCTTTACATAACTCCATTGGTGACTCATAGTTGCCAGCTTCCAGTGTCTCTCTAACAGTGGCAAAATCCATAGGAGTGTCAATAATATCTCTATAATCCTGTTAAGAAACAGCAAAGCAACGTGTTACCATTTTTATCCCCCCCAAGTCTTAATGTATGATTTTCATTCGGATGCATTTGATAAACTTGTTTAAACCAAATGTCCTCTTTAACTGCTAAAGACATTTTACTCCTTTCTACTCAAACAACACATCACTCCTCACAGACATACTCAACAGGATCAAGGTTAGAAGTTAACGGATACATGATATAATTAAATTTGTAAACAGATTTACTGAAATACAGAGCTCAAATTTTTGTGTCCCAAGGGTTACATTACTGACACACTGTCATGAAGATAACCATGATATGAAAATGTGACTACAAGCTTTCTGCGTGGCTTAAGAGCTCACACTTTGTACTAAGCCTGATATTATTACATATTAGCTTTAAATTATGAAGTTGGAGTATTTGAACCTAATCAGAGGCTTAGCACATCCCTGCTGAAATCTGTGCAGTTTCTCAGATGGAGATCTGATCATTTAGAAAAGCAGTGTGAAAATAACAAAAACTCCACTGTTCAAGCCAACAACAGAACTTTTTTTTCTACACTATGGAATATCCATACAACAAAAATCTTAAATACCAAAATTAACCAAAAAGTTAATTTAATCCATCAGAGAATAGAGAACCTGTGTATTTGAATGTTGGAAGAGGTCTGTGACACCAGGGAGCACGGGGTTTCAGGCCAAGCGCTGTAAGGTGCTCCCTATCAGCTTAACTGAGGATCTCAAACACCAAGGGCCACGGCATAGAGTTTAGGTGGCTTAAAAATTATGGTACCTAATGGATGCAGAAGTGTCAAGAGAGATCTACTAGTGAGTTCCAGAAGAAAAGCATTTATTTTCTCTAATTGGGACAATTAATTTCTCCCAAGTTTATCACCTTGAGAGTCATATTTTAAAGAAAAAGATTTGCTAGAAGGAAAGCGAGCAAAACCTTTGCTTTGCTACTTGGAGTAAAACTAGCCTGAAAGGCTAAAAGAGATCCAAGGCCACAAGACTTTTGCGTTAAAACATTCTGCGGTTACGAACAGCTGCTCATGGCTCTCTGAACTCCAGTGTAACCATCCGGGCAGAAAGCAGAATTTGGGGAAGCCATTGTTACGACAGTTAATGGTTCACTACAGTTCTTCAGCGGGTACTTTTCCCTGCATCGAGCCCAGATGACTGTGATATAAAAATTACTTTCAGTTTTCAAACCTCTGAAATTAGAACAAAAAGTGATCCATGATATTTGTCATGTGCAACAACCGAACACATGCACTTTATATCTGACCATTTTTCACTCAGAAAAGATGCAACTTAATTTCAAAAGCTGTAATTTACTTAACACAGACACTACTGCATATAGAACATTTTGCAACTGAAGTATTTAAGAGAGCAGAGAAGTATAATTTCTCTTGATATTGCTTTAAAAAGACAATAAACATTATTATCAGCTGACAACCAAGCACTGAAAAACACTTCTGTCAACAGAGCTCCATGAAGTTTCAGTTGAAAGAGCTGCGAAAATGGTGACAGTTGAAGAAACAACCCCACCACTTAACAACTGGGTTATAACCAGCCCTCCTGTTCTAAAATACTCACTGGATATTCAAGGAGATCCACCGGTTGTCGAAATGGTTCAGAGTCTTCACACTGAAAAATGAGATTCAGCAGCTCCTGGCACTGCTTTTTCCATGACTGAATGTCATATGACTGAGCTCTATTACGTAGACGCCGCTTTGGCTGATGATCCTGAAATGACAATATTGTCTGGTATATATTAAATAAACTAGCTGTTTTTACAAAATCTAATGGAAAAAGGTACCCTGCAGGATATAAATTCTAATTAAGGAATTCATAACACGCAGCACAGGCAGAAATTCTTTTACACTGAACAGCTCAGTAGAACAACACGTCACTGAGTTCAAAACTTACCAAAAGCAGACGTTACACAGTAATAAAAACATTTTCAGTTTTACATTCCTTTATTTACAAAGGCAGTTCTCATTATTTATAGCACTATAAGTTATTTAAAAATTAAAATTGAAAAAAAATTACCTTTCTTTTTCTAGTGGAAGTTCCTGGCACATTTGTATCTTTCTCTTCTTCCTTTGAGCAAGATAATGAGTCGCATAAAAAGGTTAAAAAAATATAAGCATATATGAGTAGGTGAGTTCTTTTATACTTCTCTTATAATTTGAGTCTTTACAGTTCTATCCCTGCCCCTCTGCGACGCACTTCATGTGACTGCCAGTTTTGAGAACCTCTCAGAAGTGTAAGAAGCACCTAAATTCCCCAGTAACTGTTAGAGCTCTCTGCACCAAGGGAGAGGAGGCTGGATTTGTACCCAGGTTCCCAGTTGACAAAAAGAAACATTTAACTGACAGAAAATACATCCCACTCCCTTACAGTGACTGAAAGCAGTACTTTTGTATCCCGTGGAACAGTGGTCCCATGTCTCCAGTCTATCAACGCCAATGTCTAAGACACAACCACTTACCTCATCAGAGTCAGACAACACTTTCTTCTTCATTGTGTTGTATAATGGAATTACATCATAGCAACTCTGGTCTCTGTGTAAAAAGAAATACACAGGAACATTTACTTTCCATCTGCACCTATAGAATCAACTGCATTTTGCCCAGGGTAAGGAAAATGTTTAAGAAGCCATTCCCAAATAAAATAATACAGTGTTTAGTGTTATATGACTACTAAGAGGACTGCAGTAACAAGAAAAGCTCAGAAAGCTACAAAATATTATCTGCACTCTGTAAAATACAGACCACTTAACAGTGTCAATGTTTTAAAACTGAAAATCATAATCCTTTACCATTAATTTATTAGCACTAGAAAAATCTAATACTGTATCACATAAAGGGCTCTGGGGCCAATCTGGCTTTGTACGAAACACTGCAGTGGATTTAATGTACAAAAATGCAGTTCAATGCATTAGCACCCACAGCACAGGACATCTGAAATGTAATGTTTATTTATGTAAGGACTAACACTATTATTGTATAAACCTGCATAACTAACCAGCAAAACAAACACTAATTTTCCATTCTTGTATAACCTAGCAAACTCCTACAGAAAAGAAAGCCCAAAGTTGTTCTACTATGTAGCAATACAAACCACCAGAAAAAAAAGGAGTAAACACTCAGCAGCTCTACATCCATAGCACAGGCTACTGTGACTGTCACTGGTGAAGGTTGGGGGGAGGCAGAAATAAAAAAAATTAAGCAACACCTTCCCTCACTCCTGATTTTCTGCTTTTTAAAAGGCTTAGGTAACTTAGGGAAAAAGCCTTAGATTCTCAGAGGCATCTAGATATTTCACTCGTTAGAACCATGGGGTTTGCCTTCCATGGTCTAGGCCTCCTACCCTACAGTTAATTCTGGGCCTTACACGCATTGCTAGTTCACTTAAATGAGTATATATTAATAGACACAAGCTGTAGGCTATTATTAAATAAGATCCATGTGTTGCATTAATTTAGCTAAGCCAATTAAAAGCGCACACTTTGAAAAACCCTGAGTTGCTTAATTAATCACAAAAAACCACATAGGACAATGATGTTGAAGAACAAAATTAGTAATAGAGAAGCCCTTTAGATACATATCTCTTCCTAAAGGCATATTTCATGAAAACTTTTAACATCTGAAGCAGTTAAGTACTTTTCACTCTCTAGTCACTATCAGAAATCACAGGCACTGAAGATACCAAAGATCTGTTTATGGACTCAAAGTCCCAGACTTCCAAATACATAATGCAATTGTAGCATTTTTAAGAACACACACAATAAAAAAGAACAAGATTCAAACTAACACTGAGAAACGCAACCACTAAAAATGTCATTATTTTTGTTAAACAGATGAACTCTTCTGCTGTTTCTACCAGGTGGGCACAGCAGCATTCACTGTGTACAAACAGACTCGGTAAGCTCTTCTTACAAACTTCAGGTCTACAGATGTGTCAATGGACTGAGAAACCTGAAACATTTCTCATTGAGTTTTTCTACAGACAATAATAAAAAAGAGTATTTGAAAGACAACTATCCTTTCTGTCGACTACAAAGCCTCCAATTCTTACTTTTCATATCAAACACTATTTTCAATCACATTATAAGTTGTAAAGTCATTAGAATTAAATGCATTAATTAATAGAATTAATGTAGGCAGTATTCCAACTCAAAATCGGAACTCCTAACTTACCTATAAATATATCTACCACTCCATGAAGACGCTCAGGCCCATTTTTATCATTTGACAGAAAGTCTTTTGAAATAAAATGCCATGACAATCTATGCCAAGGTATTATAAAACTTTATCTTGTTTTGCAAACGTATTCTTTGTCAAGATACGCTTTATTCTTTCCTGCCCTAGCAGCAGACAACAGGCTTATTCAAGATGCAGAACTATCTCACTTTAAAATTCAGATCTGAAAAGGCTGAATACCTTGGTAAGAGATAGGATTAACAACAGACCTACTGAGCAACTCACTTTATGAAGTGTAGGAGAAGATCTGTGACAAATTTGGCAGATTTGACAATAGGACTTCCAGGTTCGTTAAACGTACGAGTGTTATGTTCTATGTACCGGACTTCCCACATTAACGAAGAAAGGCGCCTGTGTGCGAAAGGAGGGAAAAGAGAAGGGGAAGGCAAAAAAAAATAAATTAAATAAACAAGAGACAGGCTTCATTTCTAGCAATGTATATTAAACAGGAGAAAAAGCCTTCCAATGTTTTATCCCATTCATAATTTTTTTACATTAAATCAGAAACATGCACACTTTGGTATGTTGCCCTACGTGATCAGCAGAAGGCACCTTCCTGAGGATTCCTGCTCTCACGTTATGTCCCATGGTAACTTATACAAATGGCTTTAAGAATATACAGCCAACATTCCTCGGGAAAACTCAGCTGTGACACTTCAGCTTTTATTATTTCTTTATACATAACCCACCCTATATCACCCCTTAAGTCACAGCTAGGAATTAACAAAATAGTAATTCAAAATTATTAAAAGTATGCATTTTTCTGAGAGATAGACAATGATCAGATTTCCTCACACAGCTCTGATTTAATGACCTAATTATAGAATAGCTACATCATGAAAAATGATACACAAGCAAAAATAACTTAAAAAATTAGTTCCAAATCTAGAAAAAGATAATTTAAAAAAAGATACTATTTCAAATAAAAACGGAGACCACGGAAGTTACAAATACGTACAATCTTCTATTTTCATACTAGCAAAACATGCTGAAAAGAAATGCTGCACAAGTGTTCTGTAGAGTGAGGCAGGGGATCATTTAACATGTTTAGTGCAGCATGAGCATTTAGATGCAATTTAATCATGTTCATGGGTCCACCATTTATATTTCTCTTATACAACGCCAGCAGTGACTCGGAAAGATCCGATCTTTTCCGTCTACTGTGACATTTTTGAAAAACATACAGCCGTGCTAAGACTCCTGGTTCAGAAGAGAAAATACATGTTTTAAGGTAAGCCTCATGAAAAGCTACTAAAACCACAACTGATCTGAACAATCCTTCCTGCAGAAGGGAAAGAAAGACATTTCACTGGAAAGCAGGAATTAACGCCTAACCAGGCCTAACCAGGCCTTGGCAACCCTACAAAGTAGTAGAACCAGATTTACTGAAGAAGGAATGCTCATTACCAAAAATAACTGCTCATTCTTTTGGTAAGAGAAACAAAATCCAGAAAAAAGTCCTTGCCACTGCTGATTGCAAAGCAATACATTACAGAAATGAAAGCTGGATTATCATATCTCACACAATAAATAAGGAACAATAAATATGCATTATAATGTATTAAAAAATTTTTTAAAAAAGTTACGTTAATATAGAATTCAATCTTCAGTTAGTATGCATAAAGTACTACAAATTGAATTCAAAATTTGGCCCTAAACAAAATGCTATTTATTCAAAGCACATATTAGAGGGACACAGATTTTAAAACCAGAAATATCCCACAAACCAAAGGCAACAGAAGCAATTTAAAGGAGCATAATCCTACACAGATAATATTTACTGCAGAAAAATACAGCAATTGCAATCATAGTTTAGGAAAATGTCAAAACAGTGTCAAAAAGTTAAAAAGTTATTTTTATTGTTTTCCAACAATTCAGAATTTCAAGGCCAATAAATTAACAAGCTATTTTCTGTTTAGCTGAAGTGATAACACAAGAGTTGTTTGTTTGTTTTTTTTTTAATGCACATGAAGACAAAAACGCTTGACATATTTCTATTTCTGCTGCCCAGGGAGGTGGTGGAGTCACCATCCCTGGAGGTATTTAAAAAATGAGTGGATGTAGCACTTGAGCCTATGGTCTAGTAGGTAGGGAGATGTTGGGATGAAGGTTGGACTTGATGATCCTGGAGGTCCTTTCCAACCATAATGATTCTATGATTCTAAGATTTCTCTTATTAAAAAAAACAGACTTGTCTGGGATTTTTTTAATATCAAGTGGAAATCAAATCCTTTTGACTAAAAGTCATTTTACTAACCTAGTCTCTGGTCCTGCAACTTGAATCTCACACGGAACAAGTCATTTGCATCAGCAGGAATCTGAATGACAAGTAATTCTAAAACACATTTTGGAGAAGAGATGTTCAAACCTTTTTAAAGTTTTATAAAATGGAAACCTAGATCGAGTCTAGAAGATGGAAGAAACAGAAAGTGCACACTTGTCCCATCTCCCAGTTGGGTGTTACAAGACACAGAGCTACCAAAAATATGGTTGGCAGAATTTCACAGCAGGAACTGAGACCTGGATCTAACCTGTAAAATCTGCTTTCCAGTCTTTGTTTAATGGTGCTGAGGTCCGTGGGATATGCCACAACAGTGCAATACATTGGGTAGGCTTGAAGATCCACAGGTGCCACAAATGCAGAAGCAATATCTAAACAGAATTGGAAAAAATCCAAGTTATATACCACGACAGTCTCTTAGTAGTTCAAGACTTACCCCCCACACAACATATGCTATTTCTTCGTGTTTGATGCCCCGCACTTTCCCCAAAATAACAACAACTACTCTAGGTACTCTGAACGATTTGTGATATTCTACATAGGAAAGTGCTTGCTGAGGTGTGTGCTGTAAGTACGACCACGGCAGTGGCTACTTGTTCTGCTGTGCATGAAGCACCACATTCCTCACAGACTTGGCAAGTGCACCCAAAATAGACACACCTGAAAAGCAGATTTAAATGTATAAATTATACATACATGAAGACATGCACTCAGTATTGTTATTTACAACACAGGCTCATTTAATTTGTTTTCATATTGCCATTCTTCCACCTTCAAACAAAGCCACTAATTAAATTCTTACCACAAAAGTCTCAGCACTACTTCAATCTCATTAAGATATGGGGAAAAAACCCAAACTCACAATAAACCAGGAACACAATCTCCTGTCCCTACCCCACAGCAAAGAAGCCTTCTAAAACCAATCCACCATAATGCCAGAAGACTGCTGAGCAATTTAAATCTGTGCACCCACACAAACTTGTTTTTTCCTCCTGTGCTTAGAAGCATCATGAGTGCTTAGACACATCATTCTAACATTTTATACCTCAAAGGAAAATACCGCAAGACAAAAACATAAAAAACCCCCTTTAAAGTCTCTCTCAAAAGTCTTTAAAAACAGAAAATATGCTGTTGCTAAACAGACTGCTCTTCTTCCAAAAGCTGTTTACTTACTCTTAGGAATGTTCTAGCAACTGCTGCTTTGTACTGATCGGCACCATGTATGCTACAGTTAAATCCCAAACTAAGCAGCTCGCCAATGTCATGCAAAATGTAAAATCCTTACTCTTAGACTACGCAGCGAAAACAACTAACATTTCACTTGCTTGCAAGTAATGCCTCACAAATCTGTAATTTGGATTACTACACTATATGGATATTTCCTTTCTTTGGAAGCAAAGGGAAGCTTCTTATGCAGTATGCCACCGAAGAAGCCATCATGTGGGACATTTGGGTATCGGAAGTATTTTGAGAGTAAGAGATTTCTGGCTATTTTGAGAAATAAATGTTTTACCTTGCTTCAAGTACTTAGTTAAAAAAAAATTCTCTGTGACAACATATATATTAAATTTATAACCATTGTTACCCCCAAAACCTAAGACTGCTGACAACACAGTTAGCTTGTCACATAACACAGGACAGACTTATGATCAGTCTGTGTTTCACTGATGGATCTCCACCTCAGACACGTGTCTTTGATTATGTAAATGTTGCAGTGACGTGTTAAAACACTTTAACAAATACCTTTTCAGAAGCTGCCTGTAAAGACAGGCTCTACAACCAAATAGCAAGCAGCTTTTCATAATTTAATTTTCATAATTTAATTAATAATTTAGCTTTTCCTCAACATTTTGCACAACTAAGGCAATGTGGGGGAGAAAAAGGGAATTAGAAAAGGCTAATACAGGGTAAATATACACATACCTGTAGATACATGTACCCATCCTCTAAGGAAGTAATACCCGATTTCCCCCCCTCCATCTGCCTGCAATATAGTTTATATTCTGTTCATCATAAAGTTTGCAGTTTTAACCCCAACAAGAAATTCTGGTAGCTGACATAAAAAAACCAAGTACTTGTTTTCAGCATGTAAAACCCAAACCCCCAGCATATGTCAATTACCTACGAAAACACAAGTTACCTTTGAAAACAGAAGAAAATTTAGGGTTTATATGTACTGACTATAGTAAAAATTTTTAAACGTGCTGCATTTTGGTAATTTCAGAAGTATACATAAGCACAGTCTGAAAAACACAACACAAAAAACCCTTTTTCCCATATTATTCAAGATTTACCTAGAGTCATGAGTTGGTTTATCCCTGCAATAACTCTGTCGCACTCCTCATCTCGGGTCCTGGAACCCCACTCTCCATCCAGAGGTTTGTAGAGCAGCGTTCTACGTTCATCATCTGTTAAAGGAACACTGGTTCCCAGTTCTTCTGGAAATACAGCTAGAATGTAACATAAAAACTAAATAAAACAAATCTTTGTATCTTGTGCAATTCATATACCTGTAATTTGAAGACATATAACATCATTTTACTAACTGCAACAAATGCACAGTTCTTGATTTGCTCACAGACATTTTGGACGCGTGCAGTACCCTTTCTGTATATTGTCATATGTTAAATTTAAATCCTTACAACGCATTTTGGTGTACAGGTCCTCCACGAAACAAGATTTATCCTCTTCTGAATAGCTAATTGTAGAATTTACTTGAGAATCAACTAAGACACTCCTTTACACAGTTGAAGTTTGTGTTTTGGTTTTGAGGGTTTTTTTAAAAACCCCAAATTCTTGGTAATAAATTATTTTGGTAATGAATGGTTGATGATTTTCAGATGGAGTTTTAAGATAATGACTTCTATGTTGATGCTAAAACATTTTGCAGAGCTCCCGAGCAAGCAAACTGAAAGTGCCATCATCCCACCATTCCTGAGGACCTACCAACTTTGACAATTCATAATGTAACAGCAGAATTTCAGAGTATGATGCAAAGTGCTCCTCTAACAATTTTTGCTGTTGTTGTTCGGGGTTTGTTTTCATTTTCTGTTTTGTTTTTGCTTTAAAGGATGGTGTAACAGAAGTCAGAAAATGTGAATACAGAAAAAAAAAACCAAACAAGTTCAGGTTTGGTTATCTGCCTGTTTTAATTATTGCAGTCATTTTAGTCCTGTTATCACTAACTTCTGTATTTTATATATGATGAAGAGGTATCCATTAAAAGGCGGCTTGAACTGAAATGAAAAGCTGAAATGAACACATTGACAACGTAAAAGAATTAAGAATTATTAACGTTTACTTATACAGTTACTTTAAAGTGACAGTATTATCAACTGCTTCCTAGAACACAAGGAAAAAAAAGCCAGTTTTACTTCATTTTTTAACCACTTACGAAATCTTCCAAAAAATCGCAAGTGAGGAAAGAAGAAATACTACATTCCTGTCTGCGAACGGCGCCCATGCCAGCTGCCCACGGTGCAGCACGTCTACCTGCCGCGCGTGCTGCGCCAGACAGGGAGCAAACGCCCCTATTATTGAACTATCTCCCAGGTGTGTGTTGCGTCTTCTATGCCCTGAGTGCCTGCAGGCGTGCTGACAACTCTCAGAGCAGCCAGTTTCCTCACAGATGACATAGGGCACAGGTTTATCGTCAATCCCAACCATACAAAAAGTTAACTTCAACTGTACGTCATCTGCTACAAGTTTTTGTAACATTTCCATTTCCAGCATACACTTAGTCTGTCCAGGTACGGCCGTACGCTTTTTTGCAGTCCATTTATCTTGATCTGCTTTCAGTTTAGTAATTGATTTAAGCACGTTCTTCAAAAACAACTAGTCTGTGGGCCTTCCCCTCACTCTCCAAGAGAAATAGGATTATTTAGGCAGAACCATACAACATACTTTTCTTCTTTACATACACTCTTAAGCAAATTATATTATGAATGTACCATACCATTACTTGGTATCAGCTCCATGTCCCAAGGGCTCATCTTCTCAGTATCGCCATTGTCCCAGCTTAAAAAGAAACACATTTATATTATCTACAAACATTGCTTCAACAACACAATTACTTATTATTTGTAACATCACTTATTTATATACCACACGCTATCATAATGAACTGGTAGAGCAAGACACATCACTGAGCTTAGTGAAAGCAAGTTGCTCTGTCAGTATTTCAAATGAAATAATGAAAATAAAAGATTGAAGATAGATTTACTAACCAGACGTTGTAGCACTGAAATAAGCTATCGGGATAATCAGGCTGAAGAGGTTCCTGGCTTTCAATTGTTCCAAACCACCAGGCATCATCTATCACTGACCTGAAACGATCACCTGGGTAAGAACAAAAAATAATTTGATCAATACAAGGCATCTTACTCCTTCCAAGAAAAGCAGCTTTTAAGATACCTTTGGCTTGAACTTGAATACAGAAATCCTTTTTAGTACTTGTAGCATCAACAGGAACATGAATCATACTGAGTTATAAAAAAATACATATTCTTAAATTATTTCTGAAGGCTGCTTTTAAACCAAAATGAAAGTTAATATTGGATTAAAAAATTAATGATTTGCAGATATATCTACAGATTCTTTATATATTAATGTATTTCTTAATTTTATATAAAGGGTAAAACGTTTGAACATTGTAAGAGTCAAACCTGCTTGCAGGAAACACTACATGCTCTCTTAAAATAACAGAGCACTGTGACACTTTCGTATAGGGAATATTTCACATGCTGCTGAGCTGCTCCTTAGTTTCTGAAGTGCTTTTTCAGCTACCTAAATGTAACTCAGAGGTTCATTCCCTTTACTATGCAAGCAACCTGACTAGCAAAAGAGTAAAATTTACTAAAGCTTCTTTAAAAGGTTAGCAAAGTAATTTACTGTGACTTGAAATGGTTTCACTACTGCAAAGCATTTGCCTAGCTGAGAAAAAAGGTCAGAAGCATTATTAGAAAAAATTACACGTGAGAATACATGTATTACACAACATCATAAATTCTAACATTTTCTGTAACACATGCCACTGAATTTAGAAACATTTTTTAGTGAAGTATGCAGTTTGCTCAATACAAGAACAAATGTAATTTAAGCTTCAGGTTCCAAGAACTGCATATTTTTGTTTTCATGGTATTTGAATACACACACACTTTCTCAGCTGCTGCAATGTTTGTGCTATTTCAATACATTCCCCACTCTGCCCAAATGCTTGCTGGAGTTGTGTGAATTAATAGGAAGTAAATGTATTCTCAAAAACTGTTCTGCTTTCTTTACTGCACTTTTTTTTTCAATTTAATGGATTAGAAGTAAATCTAGGACAATTACAAAGCTTCTATTAATAGTCCTAATTGTGGTGACTGTAACAGAACCAAGTCTACCAGAAATATCTGAAATGCAAGAGAAAAAATGTAAATAAGGGCTGATGCTTTATTTTAAAGGAATAAATTATTCTGAAGAGCTCTTAAAGAACAGTCTCCCAATACAGCGTTCCCCAGCAATCAGTTTTATACAGAACTGCATGCAGGGACAACAGTGAGTGCCTTCAAGGGGCACACACCCTAAGCAAGGATATCACGATTGCACCAAAGAACAGAAGATCAATTCATCTCTCCTGGCAGATAAGTCAGATAAAAAACAATAAACAAACAGCTTTTAACGTCCAGCTGTGCCATTTCTTCAGGACGCTTTGCTACAGCAGTCTGAAAACAGCAAATCCTAGAGGCAGCATATCTGCAGAAATATATGTCATATCAGTTGTATCTACATAGGCAACCAGACACAGCATCCTATTCTTTCGTTAAAATTGTCCGTTCTCCTGGTATGATGCTTTGCCTGCAGTGGCAAGAAATGCTGGAGAGTCAGCTGTGCACGTGCTAGCCCAGGCTCCTGAGCGGAACCGCAGGAATTGCATTGGTGCAGTGATCACTGCTATTCTACAGAAAATGTGTTTAACGTCGAAACTTGATTTAAAAAAAAAAAAAGAAGGGGGGGAGAAAGAAAAGGAAGGCTATCAATATTCTACTTTTGGGAGCATGTTACTTCACAGAATATACCGAGATACGGGAAAGGACTTAACAGCGCCTATAATTCTGCAAACATGGTATCATACACAAATTTCCCTCTTACAGGAACAGAGTTTCTCCTGAACTCATAAGAATCAGTAGTACCTGTGTAATCTTTTCAGTTTCAGGAACAATCTAAGGCTGTTCTTGTGAATGAGAATATATGTATTTCCTGACCTTCTGAAAAACCCAACATCTTGGAAGATCATTTTGTCGTAACGCAGTTTTCTCTCCCCCTAGTTAGATTTCATTGCTGAAAGGTGATCTGTGTTATCATACAGAAAACATGACTAGGAAATAGGTATAACTGGAGGACATGCCTGTCACGGACATTCTCCAGTATCCAACTCTTTGAAATAACTAAGTACGGGCAAAATAAAATGAATCAAAAACATTCCCACATCAAATGCCCGTGAACTGTAATTATATATATTTCAATGAAGCTAAACCATATAGGGTTTAGAGCAGTATTCAATCAAGTATAAAGAGATGGGAAGGGCATTATCTTTGTACAATGCAGAGATCACAAATTTCAAATGGTGCTGAAGGTGTTTCTGTATTTCCAATAGAGATTCCAGAAAACGAAATTTTTTTTTAAATCAAATTAAATTCTATTAGCAATGCAGTTGTAAGAAGGCCTTCCATCTAAGACAGACAAGCAATACACAGGCTACAGTAAGTTACCAGTTACCAATAAACATCATATCTCTAAAAAGCGCTCTTAATTCCTCTCTGCAAACACACAACTCATTTTCTTTGCACTTTATTTTACAGATCACCTTCAGTATTCTGTTTGCTTGCAGTAGCTTCAGTCAAGGACAAAGCAGGACTCCCCATCCAAACACAGACAGAGCTTATTCTCCAATTTCAGCACAGTATTTGGATTTATTTACCATAACCTACTTTTTAAAAAGTTATCATGAAAAGAGGCAGACTCTTAGAAAAACAAACAAAAAACCAACACCAAAAAGGTCCCCACACAACTCACCTATATTCCATCGCCTATGTTTTGCATCATCAAACTGCTGCCTCAAAACTAGGAAATCTATGACATCTGGCATATCGTGGTACCTAATTATAACAGAACACACAACTATTAAGCGATAGAACAGCAAAAGGATAAAGCACTTACATAACAAATCAACACTTTAAATTCAACACTTCAAGAGCAAAAGCTCAAGTCATGACATTAACGGTATCTTTTCACCTTCAACCTCACCCTCCCACACACTTCCCTGCAAGAAAGCCCCCAGTGTGAATACAATATTGCTTTCCTTACTTCATGGTGAATGATCCTCCAGTTAGTTTCCCCGTATCAGGGTCGAGAAAAGCTAGTTTAAGACAGCAGAGAGTAGGCAATCCCACTTCATACTTAATCCCAACTATTTTCATCAGCTCTTGCTCCTGGAATAAACAGAATGTTATATACTACCACTGAAGTTAAGGTGACTATGATAACTTTCTGAAACATGAAAATAGAGGTACACAGAAAAAAAACAGACTTCTGCCAGAACATGTCAAAATCAAATATCTGAAATTTAGTGTTTCAAAACAAGCTACTATTTCACAACATAACTTGTTTGAAAAATATTTTGCTACAAAGTGTAACCACCTCATCTGCTCAAGCAGATGCAAAAAGTGGTTCAGTTTAAGGCCTGATTTTCACTATAAAGTTCACTTTTCCCCCCTAAAATATTAAGGGGGAATCCAAACATCAGAAACATCTGTATCAAGAATCTTCTTTCAGTTAGTTTCCAAACTTTTAAAATATTAAGATTCAAACAAAAATAAGGAAAAAGTCATACCCGTAATTCCATTTTATGCCATGGTTGCTTCTTGGGATTAATACTATATATTTTGTTCTTCTTAGCCATTACAACATATGCTTCATGACCTTGGCGGAAATAGTAGACCTAAAAGCAAAAGGTGGCAGTTATCTAACAAAGACCAAGGAGTTGGCATTCAAGCATATCGCTGCCATATTATGTGAGTACTTTTTATTTTATCATCAACCATTTCCACTTTGTTTTCCTGCAGAAGTCACAGGTTCTCAAAAAATTCTGTGGTGGACAATTAAAGCAGTTGTCATAGAATCATTTATAGAAAAAGTAGAAAATATTTAAAACACCCTTTTCCCTGTGAGCAAAACATCCTAAATTACACGTGACACCATGACAAAAGCAGTAATGAAAACATCTATTTATCATAGCACTATAGAACAATTAAATGAGAGTAACATGAATTCCACTAATCCACCTGGTTATTCATCACTGTAGGACTGACAGCAAAGTCTTACTAAATTCACTATCTTGCTAATCATCTTTTTTTTAACAAGAAATATTCTAGAAGGAAAATTCAGCTGTTTGTTATTGTTCTGGTAAGATTTTGGTGTTCGCTCCATGCCATCAAACAAGCAACCTAGCAAAGACATGAACAAACTGAAAACAGAAATTTCAAGTGCTTATTAAAAATTTTCAAATCCTTCCACTATAAATATCCATGGTTCACACATCCAGAGTCTGTTAGTTTTACTCTGATCCTATTATATATGATACCGTGTGAATGAACATGTTTGTTATAAAACATCACTGTAATGTAGTAGTAAGCTGAAAATCTTAAACATGTACTTCTGTAGCAGAAATGTAAAACAGAGGTTCCTCAAACCTAATGAGAAGAAAGATCTGATAAATGGTCCCTTCCAACCCAAACTATTCTCTTGATTCTATGATTCCAGGTATGATGCATTCAAAACAAAAGAAGTCCTCTAAAAAGTGCCTCAAGCCATAAACATGGGATTTCCATCAAGCAGAATGAGGCAACAGTAGTTTGAATATAAAGGTCTAACACAACAAAAAAAGCAAAGTGAAAAGCCCTCAGTAAGTTTTAAAACACATTTATAAAAATAAACACACTAATATTTATACTTCCACATGCTTTCTGAGACTGCTTTATCATAAAACAAGTATCTGTCAAGTTTCCACATTAACAGTTACTGAATTTTCTTCAAGTCACATGTCGATTTTTTTTTTTTAATGGAGAAGGACTCAGCACCACAATTTTTTTTTAAATTCTGTTTTTCAGAGTATTTAACATGCACAATATTGACATAGGGAAAAAAATGCAGAGTAGTTACAGAAGTCATGATAACAGCGAGAATCTCCTATGCACTGTAAGAATCTAATAGGCAGGAAAAGGAACACAGGCTACCGAGAGACATCTGAAATAATGCTAATTTAAATTACATTTCCAATGTTGTGACAATTGTTTCCCATACCTTCCAGTGAATCAAAATAAAATAAATCCATTTAATGGCACAGGCTACAAATAACTCCTCCTACATTTAGTGTTTCTGCTACACCTAATAAATTCAACTCACTGTTTACAGAAGTGAAACATTATTATTTTGTAAATGACTCTAAGCAATGGCATCTTCTGTGAGAAAAACGAATTAGAAAGATATATGTGGAAAAAAGAATTTATGCCTTTCCCCAAGAAATTATATTTTTAATCTTGATAAATTCTGCCTTCTGCTTGTTTGTTGTACTATGCAAACAAAGCTGTTCTTTATTGTGTTAACAGCTGAATAATCCAACAAATATAAATTGTATTTCAATAATCAGACAGGGAAACTGCAGTCCCAGCTCTCCGGTGTGTTTCCACCTCTCCTCAGGACACATGACAAAGGTCTGTAAATGGCAGTACTCAGAACAGGAAAAGGGATGATGGTATGTGCTATTCTTATGCACTGAGTAAAACTATATATAGCACTACTGTTTTTTCTTACTTGTTTGTACAGCTGTAAAAGAACGAA
Organism: Eurystomus gularis; assembly: GCA_013400335.1. NCBI lineage: Eukaryota > Metazoa > Chordata > Aves > Coraciiformes > Coraciidae > Eurystomus > Eurystomus gularis. Next base: position 63,684 of record VZZY01025718.1, on the reverse strand, counting down.
TTTGAACTCTCTCCTCCCAAATCTTATAAAAGATACCAACCATCCACCAAAATGTTCGAAGGCCCCACGAGACCTCTTCAGATCATATTTCTCTAATTAAACTGATCTTATTTCTGTGGATCTCAAAAGTAACTTTCTAGATGAATAGCTTCTTCTCACAACTTAAGTCTGGTGAGGGCAAGTATCAGAGATGAAATTTTATATGCAGCAACTTGATTACAAACATACTGTCTACTGGTGCAACCAACCACTCCTGCTTCATAGGCACATGAGAGGAAAATTTCCTGTTCACCAAATAAAGTGTTTTTCAGCAAAAGGATGCAGCCTACTTAGATATTTCCAGTACACACTGCACATGCTATTCAGCAGGTGCCAAACCAAACACACCCGTTACTTAAACCAATTGATGTTGAAGTCTCCTGAGTAAGATGGTACAGATAAATCCTTGGCTGCTTTGCGGTATCCAGATGGTATCGGGCACCAAATATATTTATCTGGACTTGATCTTTTGAACAGCACAGTCTCCAAAACATGCTTGCTAGAGGGTATAAATACATAAGCATTTTCTCCAGCTGCCACTCTCAACTGGAAGTTCTCCTTTCCTCCCATGCTAGCAACGCCGATACAATTTGTGCATAACTGTGCTGTTAACTCCATCAGCAAGGCCTGTTCACAGGAACATGCTTCCAGGAGAAACAGAACTGCTTGCACACGCAACCTCTGTTCCTGATGCAGTTTCTAAGGTGGTGCTCACAGACAACTCTAGCTCAGGACCAAAAAGTTAACCAACTTTGCCATCATGTTAAGTATTTCTCCAACTGCATTCTGCAGGTGCGAGCTATACAAGAACTGTTTAGTACCTCAGAAACATGCCACTCCCTGAAGAGCCAAAAGACTACACATGACAGCATAAGCGAACAATTTCCTCTTATTTCAACCTGAGGGGATTTTAGGAAACATGCACAGACTCTGCTTTTCAAGACTGCCTTCTGTCTGATGCTACTTATTCACACAATTCACTGTAAAGTTCATAGGCTATATATTCCAAAGTAGAAACTGGTGGGTATCCTTTTGCTATTGTATTTCGAGACATCTGGGCCATGTTTACGAAGTGTTACAGTCTAGTTCATATAAAACACATATACACAGAACTTCTCTTGTGGTTTCCTGCTATGAGACCAGCAGAAGTTTTCTGATACCAGAACCAAGGGAAAAGGACATATCAGAGTTTTTCTTCAGAATAAAGGAATTTTAAAAAAAACCCCAAGCCCCACACCACAAAAAAGCACCCTCCCCCTAGAGGTTTAATTCCTGGTTTTCACTTCAAATCCCAAACTGAATTTTTCCAAACAACTTGAAATTTTCATTTGATTTCTTACCTATTCCTCCGCATACAAGATGCTCCACAACTAAGGCCTAGTTTCACTACATGAAGCACCTCACACAGCTTGTATATGTGCCATAAGGAAATTAACACACTGAACACAGTACTAAAAGGAACATTACTGCAACAGCATGGAATAAAAAAAAAAGTCAAAGCAACACTGTGCAGAATATTTTGTAAGTATGGGAAAGACTAAAGGAAGTAAAAGCAAATTTTTAGCCAGATCAGAGAATGTTTTGAAGAAAAGCCAAAATATTCTGACAATAAGTCTTTGGAAAAAATGCAGAGACTAAAATAAGGAAGGCAAAACCAAGCTGAAATAAGTAAGGATATAGAAGGAAAAACTACAATACCTCATCCCCCATCTGTGGCACAAATGGGCACCGACGAGGAACAGTGTCTGTAATCCACGCTGAAGGCAGCCATTCTTCCAGTGTTAAACCATTTTCTGCTAGAACTCCTACAGCCAGCCTCTGAAGAAAATACATATAGAAAATGAATATGAATAAACTAACATTTGGAGAAGCCTCATATTTTGGGAAGTGTTTTATTAAAACCAACTGCTGTTTCTGAAGTGTATATAACGTAAAAAGGAAATTATTGCCAGTGTGAAGCTAAATCTTCCTTAACTGCGCACAGTAACACCAAGAGACTGAAAACATTATTAATCTGAAAAGCTAAATTTTTAAGGTTTCTTTCAGTTTGTTGCTTTTGGGGTGGGTGGTGGTGGGGCTCTTCTAACAAAGACTGAATTTATTAACACTCCAGTAACTAAGTCTCATGCCCCAAAAGATAAAACTGAAATATACCATGCTCTTTAACCGAATTCACACTTGCCTTAGCCCATAAGACACGACAACTACACAACTTCCTCCAACTAAGGAGCCCCACAAAATGAGGAGGAAGAGAATAATTAACATAAACAGAGGTAAAGCATGTAGAAGTGCCCTGGACTGGGTACAACCACATTACATACTGGTATAGTTACTATAATGTGCTATGGAACTGCATTTTCAGGTTGTATGTCCACATGATGTATTTTGAAGTAACAAAGCTGACTGCAGTTGCTGGTCTTAGATGCACACTGCGTGCCTGTGTCTAATAGGCCAGATAAAGCAGGTTTTTGTACAACCAATCAAGAAAAGTTCTTTTGAAATTAACAGAATCTTGTGCATGTATAGAAAGCAACCTTGGATGGTTGTACAGAAATCCACTCTGCATAGACACTACTGGATGACTCTGGCACCCCTAGACTGCAAACGAGATACTCCAAGTGTAACTCCATTGCACAAAATCAAAATGCAGTTTCCCCAGGATGAGCGCTGCTTTGTGCGCGCCAATGCAGCACTGCTGGGCACCCACAGGAAAAAAGCACACAGTTAAAAACAAACAAAAAACCCCAAAACTAGACCTCCCAATTGCAATAAATTAGTAACATAGAAGCAAACAGAAGTTCAAACCAGTTTGTCTTGTAAAAAACTGATGCTCTGTGTCAGAGCAACGTTTGCCTAGCTTATTAGTGAACTATGGTAAGGCCATAAGAAATAGCCTTTAAACAGAAAATCTTCCCTTGTTATAACTTTACACAATCATCAGTTTAAGCCCCTCTGGAAGCCCAAGCCTGAACTCAGTTAATCATCAGGAAGAGACTAGTTCCAGTCAATTTGTCTAATCATTTCTGAAACTATTAAATCCTCTAGTAATTAGTTCCACAACCTGATTACGTGCTCAGGTGCTTTGGGGTTTTTGTTTGCTTTCAGGGGGTGGGGGTGGAATGAGGAAAGGGCTCTTTTTTGAGCTTCATGTCTGTGTCATTGGGTGTTACATCTCACTGTACAAAATAAGGAAATAAATAATTCTGCATTTATTAATTTCTAAATAATTTGTCGTTTTATAAAAGCTTTTTTCTTATATCTCTTCCAAATTCTCTCTCTTCTAAGAGTCAGTCTCTTTGTGTCTGGCCCAAAGAAATAATATATACTCTTTGATATTCCTAGGTGCTCCTTTCTTGAACTTCTTCATTGCTGTATCATGGTTTAGATTGAATTTCGGTGGAGAGAGATTAGAAATGTAAGCACCACTCAAGATCTTGACAGCCCATGCATTAATAGAGGAGAATGACATTCTTAATGACATTATTCTACTTCTTTCTTAATTCCTAAGATTCTGTGCCTGGCTACAAAGATGGTCAAAATTTCTTTCCTGAACAAAAAGCCTTAATTTTGATTCAGGTTCAGGGATCAGGAAGAACTCTCTACCAGTAAGGACTGGGAGTTCTCTGCCCAGGAAGGAGGTAGAATCTCCACAAGAAACTTCGAAGACAAACATCTGTCAGGAATGACAGGCATAATTAAGCCTACCTGGGGGCAGTGGAAAGAGGGATGATTTTCTGATATTCCTTCCAGCCTAATATTTTCTTGTAATTCAGGAAAGTAGCAGGTCATCTTTAAAATTCTGGAATATCTAAGTCTGATAATGTTGGAATCAAAGAGCTCCTGCGTCTCGGTAGCTGGGACCAAAGTGGATACAAGATTCCAAAAACACTCAGTTCAGCTTTAATCTAAGTGGCAACATTAGGCTGTCGGCCAGTCTTATATTTCATAATAAAAAGCTAAACTAGAGGTTTCAACCACTAAACCACCTTCCCATCTACTTTCCAGATCTCATACCTTCTTCTAGTTTCAGGCTGTGTAAATATCAAGATACTATTGCTATTGACACTACAACCAATGACAATAAACAAAAAGTAGCCTAATCAACGAGTAAAGACTACCACCTAACACCCTGTAGGCCACACCAAAGATTCACAGTAGAGCTGATACTATGCCAGCCTGCACATTAAAACAGTTTTTTTGTCAGTCTACCTTCTAAGCAGAGCCAAAATGCTGAAGTAATGATCTTAAGGAATGCTGAGGACTCCTAATCTTATAAATAAACAAAATATAGTTATTTAATTAGATGATACAGTTGGTTTCCTTGGGTATTGCAAAAATAGAAGCTATGAGCTTATGAAAGCAATTAACATCTACCAGATAGATCAGTTCTGGTCTCCATAAAGGAAGAATGAAGAAACAAAATTTTCTGATCTAACAAAACCAAAACACCCTCCCCTAAAACCACAACACATTGAAAATAACAAAAGTCACTGAAAATGCCCATGTACTGATCTAAACCAGAATGACATGGCTATATTAGAAAGGAAACAAAACACAGATAACGAAAACCTGACAAGTTAAATTCCCCTTCATGGAAGTACAGGGGCAACCATAATGCAAATCTTGTACATCGTGGAATCGGCAAAAAAAAAAAAAACCAACATGATTTTGCAGACCTAAATGAAATGGCAATTTAGCAGGGAGACTTTTTTCAGCAGAGCTGAAAAAATACAGGTACATGTTATACCAAAACTCAATAGAAAGGAAGTTTCTGGACTGAAAAAAGATGATGTTAAGGACATTAAAAGTGCTCCTTAAGTGAAACTCAGGATATTTAGAAAGCGTATCATTACAGCAATGTATCATTTGACTTACAAGAGTCAGTAATTATTAATTATGAGGTAAAGTCATGATGTGTTTCTAAATCAGATAATATAAAGTTGTGTACATAACTGAATCATTTATCTAATTCCTTCTAAGCCAGTAGGAGTGAGCACACTGTAATATACAAAGAATATCTAACCTTTTGTTTTCTCTCTTTGGGTTTCCTCTTCTTTGGTGATGTTGATGGTCCATCTTTCTCCTCAATCCCTTTTTTCCTTTCCTTTTTAATTTGCTTCTTTTGTTTTTCGGGTCCTTCTTCATCCTCTGAACTACTTTCTGCTTTCTTTGTTTTAATTTTAGGGATTTTCTTTGGTGGTTGCAAATTGATTCCTGCATCTGCTGTCCAGTCAGAATAATCACTAGAGTAGTCACTACATATGATATACCAAAGAAAAAAAAAAACAAAAGTTAAAAAGCAATTTAGAGTGCATTGGATTATATAATATAACCAAATTAAAAAAAATTATAGTTAACAGTCTAGATAACTACAATATTTTAGTTGTTAAAACCAGTGCCTAAACCCCTGTATTCTATCTGCAATTTAAATGGTAGTAAACCATAAGCATTGAGGTAATTCAGTCTTGCAAGAGCTTAACTTCTGGCATCACTAGAAGTAAATCCATTGCTTACTTGGTCAACTCAAGATGATACGTTTTAAAGCTTGGATATTGTCCTTAGGACTTCCGGTTTCAAATAGCTTTGAACAAAAGTTAACAACAACAACAACAACAGCAACCTCCTAAAGGAGAAACAAAGGATGGGTTGAAGGTACCTGAATCTTTGCTCTCTAATTTCAAACCAAAGGTCAGCAGAGGCAGCCACACAGCTCAGACTGACAGTCACAAATAACGGCTATCACATGCCTGAAGCGTGTGTGTGCCTGCAAAGAATTACCCTCCTGCAAATCCAACTGGAAACAATTCTGCTTCTGGCAAACAAGGATGAAACCTTCCCTGAATTTTAGTGAGCAATACAGCTGGAAATTGAATGCTTAAAGGTTTATTTTTCATTTTTTCTTCTAAATGTGCACAAGTTTCAGTTATTATTCATTAGTCATTATTCATACAGAGAAGATTATTTAAAATTTATCAGCAGGACTTTTCTCTGCAAGGTATACTGTCACTTACCTAGAACTGCCATCACTGTGCCACGCTCTTTCATCATCTTCTGATGTTCCACCACTGGCAACAACTACTTCCCCTTCCTAACAAGGGGGCACAGAGGAGAAGGCAGAAAGAAAGAAAGCATTTGCTTTGAAACTCAAAATTTAAAATACATGACAATATGACTAAAGAGTCTTCTAGGCTTTATATGTGTTATAAATATATAGCATTATAAAAGCTTTATGTTGTCAAAAATACATTTTAGTTTGCAGATAGTTACTTCAGTAGACAAATAAAAAGAAGAAAATATTTATGCCTGCACAGACACACCATGTTGAGCAACATTTTTTTAAACATAGAGACCTGAGTGCTTCTCAGTCTCCATTTTAAAAGGCTAGCTTATTTCTGACAATTATTTGCCGTTCTTTTAACGTAGCATTTCCCCAGCTTTTCAATTAACAAAAAAAAAAACAAAAGCCCAGTACAAACTTTATGTATGCTTACTGCTCATTTCTCTACTGTAGCTACAGAAGCACAGAACGGTTGAGGCCAGAGGGGACCTCTCAAGGTTGTATTATTCAACCTCCCTGGTCAAGCAAGGCCCCCCTAGAGCCAGTGACCCTACTGGTGGACCATATGGCCCATACTGATTAGGCTTGCAAATATAGGGAAGATTTAACGTTGCACACATATACTTTGCAAAATGCCCTTACGAATGAACATTTCTCCCTTTTGTTAATTACTTTTTAGTCAAAACTAAAAACATGCAACAGCATGTGAAAACCTAATTCAACATTGTTTTTCAAAGAGGAAAGAAAATGAACAATTAAAAACATAACCCGAGTTTCCACTAGAAACTGTTTAATTAGCTGAAGTAGGAGCTTAGTGAGAAGAAATAGAATATGTCACGAATAAGGATCTTACATCTGAGGAACTGTGTCCGTTTTCTAACTCTTCAGCAGGCCTTGCAGTTTCTTCTACTGCATATCTCGTACGGTAGTTGTGCTGATTAGCTTGCTGTTTTCTCGAGTCACTAGTGTCTAGTAAATGATCATGAGAATGGTTCTGTGAAAAAAACAAAAGTCAAAATGATTTTCTTTAGTAATAGTATTCCAGGAAGCAAGTTTTGCAGTAGCAACAGGACGCAAGTTTCAACATCACAAATTCAAAACAGGCCACAAGTCCAAAACAAAAGAGCTGCTGAAGAAAACACTCCACATGCACAGCTGAATATAAGCACCAAGCAGTTCAATATATTCTGGAAATAATTAACATTTCTTCCCAGATAGAACAGTTTTTATCTTTAATTATTAAAACTCTTTATTCTCTACAAGGTACACTTTGGTTAACTACTGATAGGCTGCTAAGAGCTTGTAAAAGCTCAAAATTACCCTAAAAACGGCCATCACAGGAAAGAGAACTCTTACAGAGCGAGTGTGTTACTTAGCAGCTAAGGGGTCAGATCTGTTAGAGAGGAGACCCACACATTAGCACATCCTGTATCACGCAGAGATGACCGTTAGCAAGTGAAGGCCCTAAAACGGTACAATGATGCACGGTAGAGTTCAAATGAATGAGTCAGTTGGAAAGAATCTGGGTTCTTATGAGGCTTAGAAGAATGAAATAAGGCCATAATTAAAAAACACTCCGCACTCCAGCATAAAGACATTTTGTTCCTCCTGTAGAATATACATAACGCAAACACTTGCTCTCAACGCAGGGTGTATAGTCTTGTATTAGTCCCCAACCTCTGGCAAAAAAAAAAAATTAAAATCAAGAACTATGATCTCAGTTTTAAGAGTTTTATACTAGTTTTTTTGGCATCCATACTGGAACTTCAGCCTAGCTCAGACCCAATGAAAGTTTCTGCACATGTTCCTAGATGGCACAAAAGGAGGTACATTTCCCCAACGCTCCCTTTCTTCCATAAAGGAAACCTCAGCTATCTATTGGGTGTTTCTGTGATTGCAAAAACAGTCCCAGAGATGAAGAAAGCAGAACTGGAGCGAGCCACAGAAAGGTACTAATATTATCAGAGCCTTCTAGTAGGGCAGACTGCGTGCACCTATTCTTCCTGGGTTTTTTTCCTTTGTAGGAAAAAGAAGATCTTTCCTGTCATGTATGATGAAAGTTGAGTCATGAGGTTAAATTTTCTCATTGAGGAAAACCAACCACTTCTTGGTGAAAGCTGTAGTAAAACTTGAAAAGCAGTGGGAGCTAAGATTGGTTTTTCCTTAGTGTGCTGGTTTTGGCTGGGATGGACTTAATTTTCTTCACAGTAGCTCGTATGGGGTTATGTTTTGGATTTGTGCTATTGCTGAGCAGTGCTTGCACAGAGTCAAGGCCTTTTCTGCTTCTCACACCACCCCACCACTGAGTAGACTCGGAGGGGCACAATAACTTGTGAGGCGACCCAGGCCAAGACAGCTGACCACAACTGACCAAAGGGATATTCCACACTGTATTATGTCCTGCTCAGCATATAAAGCTGGGGGGAGGAGGAGGAAGCAGGGAGACATTAGGAGTGATGGTGTCTTCTTAAGTAACCATTACATGTGCTGGAGCCCTGTGCTCCTGGAGATGACTGAACATCTGCCTGGTGATGGGAAGCAGTGAAAGGAGATTCTTTGTTTTGCTTTGCTTGCGTGCATGGCTTTTGCTTTACCTATTAAACTGTCTTTATCTCAACCCATGAGTTTTTTCACTTTTACTCTCCCTATTCCACTGGCAGAGGAGGAGTGAGCCAGCAGCTGCATAGCACTTAGTTGCTGGCTGTGGTTAAACCAGGACACTAAGCCACAACCATTTTCTTTGAAATGCAGAACTGGGTAGCTAGAGCTTTTCTCCTACCCTCCCTGTCAGACAATACATGTGTTTTCAGGCACAACTGCAACAGTGCTGCAAGGCAGGCCAGCAAACCCACCCGTACAACTGCGCTACAGCAGTCACCAAAACACACAGAAGCAACACAAACTGCTCTATGCTCTGTTCAGTGAGCGCTGTTTGTTTGTCCTGTCCCGCAAATTCAAGCTGGGGAAGCTACCACTGACACCACAGCTACCTCAGACACTTCCAACAGGGCTGCTCAGCAATCAGCATTTTACCATTGTCCAAGACTTTTGAGACCTGGGGTATTCCTTCTTCTCGATTCAAAGTGGCAGCGTGTACCAGATCTCCTCAAGCTGCTCTGACCTGACCCAGAAGAGCTCTGAGGCAGCTCTAGGACTAGTGGCTGAGCCCATCACACAGCCTTCTGGAGCTGCTCACTTCTTGTCAAGCTCTCAAGATTCATTGCTGAAGCGGAGGTCACAAGAGCCAGCGTTACAGCAACTCGCTTCTGCTATCAGACTTTGCAATGTTTTTATAAAGTCCACCTGCCTCTCTGCATCATGAAACCCCGTGCAAGGAAGTATGGTCAATAGAATGGAATCACATAAACTCCATGAAACAAATTAGTCAAATATCCTTTACAATAATGACGACGTATTTTGCAGAAGCTAAATTACAGCCTAACTGTAATGTTTATGTCTTCTCTCTAGAAACAAAAAGTCCTAAAAATTTACATTCCCATTTCTATTCAGAGGTGAAATGTCTTAAATTGTTATTATAAATACAGTTTTTTCCTACTTATACTAGAACTACAGATCCTTGGAAAACTGAAGCACTTTACATTACTCTCTTGTTTTGGAAAGAGTTCTTCTCTTTTGGCAGTTCAAAACTTGAGCAAAAAACCCCACCCCGACTCTCCTGCAAAATAATCATTCCTTCATGGAAACAAGCAACATCACTGTATAAATACTGCCAAGGGGCGATGCCAAAGGGTAACAAACTGCTTTGGAAAAAATGCAATGCCAAAACAAGAATAGAGAAAAAAGAAGCAAAAAAAATCAAAACCACCAATAGTTATTCATAAGTAACAGAATGTCAGAATGATTTAAGTTGGTAGGGACCTCTGGATGTCACCTTGTCAAACTCCACTGCTCAAGCAGGGACCAGAAAAGGGACTAGAAGGGATACATCTTCCACATCTTGCCAAAAAGCATACTTAAAATCACTCCTAATCAACAAAGCATTGCCAAAATCTGATGTGAAGCTGCAGGTCAGGCAGATCTTTATGTATCTGGGCAGGGGAACTGGGGTCCCTTTTTTTTAATTGAAAAAATAAAGTATTACAAAGCTTTTTGGGACAAAATGGAATCTATCACCAACACGTTCAACGACGACTGAGGAAACAGCTGGTGGTCTCCCCCCTTCCCCCCATAAATATCCTAAAGCAAGAGCTTGAAATTGGACTCTCAACTCGAATGGGAGGCTTGAAAATAATGCCAAGATAACCTGTAATTTGAGGTTCAATCATCACTTTCTCTTTCTCTCGATACACTCTGATGAAGAGTTACATATGCTGACAAGTACCTTGTATCATATCCAAGGCTTCCAGTCAATATCAGAGCACATCTAGAGATAGATTAGAAATTACCGCTGCTGTCAGAACACTTTTTCTGTGAAATACGAATGATTGCATTTCCTGTATTTGAGAGGGACAGATACAAACATGTCATCTGGACACTGCTGAGGGTCTTTGTAACACTGTTTGTGGAAAAGACAGTGGAAACTCAGTGGTGCCCGCAACTCAGAGCACTCCATTCTACTGCCCTTATGATCCTGACCCCCCTGGGAAGCATAGCTTTGCTGCGCTTTCATACAGGGCTGCAGCAATTTTGGAAAGCTTCAGCTGTAGCAATTTCATAGTATTTCTTCATCAGCAGTATCTATTCTTTACCTGAAAATGGTTCGTCCTTAAGACAACAGGAATTAGCCTCTGCTAGAAAATTAAACAGAGGCAGGGTACAACCATATGTCTACTGTCAGAACTTCTATGTTAAATAGACGCCCACAACCTCTTTAAGACAAAGAAAGGCAACTCTGGGCTTTTTGTCTGCATGTGCTTTTCACAACGTGAAATTTGAAACATTATGTAGGAAAAAAAAAGTGTCAAGTAGCCTACTTAACTGTTTTCATTCTTGACTAGATACGCTATTTAAATTCTTCAACCCAGTATTTACGTCTGAACTTAAATTTGTCCTTACTGAATTTCAGTTCTCATTTTTCTGGAGACGGATATTTTTGCATTACTGAGGTTATTAATACCTTTGTCCAAGTTTAGCATTCTTCAATAACCATGAGTTCTCCCCAGATGATAAATACAACAAATTCCCAAGCTGTTACTGTATAATGCAGTTTTTATTTCACAGGATGCTTGAGGTTGGAAGAGATCTCTGGAGGTTATCTTGTCCAACCCTCCCCCGCTCAAGCAGGGCTACCTAGAGTCAGTTGCTAAGGACAATGTCCAGACAACTTCTGAGTATCTCCAAAGTTGGAGACTCCACAGCCTCCCTGAGCTGCGTGTGCCAGTACTCAGTCACTCTCACTGTGAACTGCTTCCTTATGTTCGGTCAAAACCTCCCTTGTTTCAGCAGTTTGTGCCTCTTGTCCTGACATTTACTTTTTGGCTAAAGAGCATCCTTCCATATTCTCCTCAAGTCTGGACCAGTGCTTGTGAAGACTTAGTTTTTACTCTTACCACATCACATATGTGTAAGAGATTATGTGTAAGAACTGTTCCAAAAGCAGTGAAGACAATGGACATCAAGCACTGAGTGCCAGTCTCTCAGGTTTTAGATTATTTTCCTCATTAACAACTTGCAGATTTACCTGGGAGTAGCGTTTAAATAATATGTTAAGTTGTAAAACTACTACTTTTGAGGAACACAAAGCTACCTTCAGCACAACAATGCACACATTTCTCCTCACTGGTTTCTGTTAGTTTACAGTACAGTCATTTATACCTGTCATGACAGGATGCCTATGCCTACTTCTGTCCATCTGTAACAATCTCCACTCAATTCTTTGAGATTTCTACTTGTAATTTCCACTTAATGGTAATTGAAAGTAATTCCATTTTTGCCATATTTTTTTCACTAAGATGCACACCACATCAACCCTCTAGCAAATATTGAAGAGCATGAAATTTCTATTAAAATGCTCTGTAATCCCAGTAGTTTAATAAACTAATAGTCTAATTACTTGGACTGGGAACATTACCTAAGCATGTTATTTATCTCACTTCTCATCTTTGGCATGCTCCTGAAAAAAGAAATGATTTGAAATACAGTTCCACTTTGGAATTTTTGCGTTTTCAATGCCACATTCTATATACTCTGTCATTCAGGCTTTTTTTTTTTAAAAAGCATTTTTGTTTAATAACATTCACAGAAAGCCCCATTCACCACCAATGACTTTGAAAGTCACACTGAGTTCTTTGTTTGACACACAGATCAGTGATACTCAGGTCAAAGTACTCAAGCATTTGAGTTCTCCCACACAACTCCGTTAGGTCCTCAAGCAATCACGTAAAAACACTTCTCAGTATGACCTCTGTCAAAGAAATGTAGGTTTTCTAATTTTAGATATCAGAATGCTTATGTGACTTCCAACTAAATTGCAGATACTGTTAAAGAAGACTGAGCTATAGTTCTGTACTGCTTTTAAGACACCCTATAATGACCCTGGACTAAAAATTATTAGTAGTGTTTTCTGTCCAGGCAAACAAGCAGGCAAACAAAGAAGGAGCTGAAGAACATGCGAAGCACTGCTTAACAAATTTCATGAGGCCTTTTGATAACTATTAGCACCTATAATGAGGTGACTATCCTTGAAGCTGTTGCCATAATTAGTTTGGGAACTTTTAATCAGAAATTGGCCATCTTTGAAGAAGAAACATCCCAGAAAACATAAACCATAAGGATTTAGAGATTATATTGTTTTCATGTAGTTTTGTACTGTCAGCTAAACAACAATTAGCTTCATTATAATACTATAGTGGTAGTATGGAGTCAGCAACATTGGAATTTTATGTAACTTATTAACCAATCACTGTAAAGAGGATGGGCTTGGAAATTACTAACTTTGTGACTTCTGAGTGTAAGTATAGCCGAGTTTTGTTTGGTGTACTTGATTTGTGGGAAACCACTGAGCACCCAGGCTTTCACAACTCTGAGATAAGCAATGTCTCTCCTGAGTGTGTGAGAACTGGATTTATTGCACACTGGGCAACGAATCTGGTTTTTGGACAACAATAGGACTTTGGAATCTCCTCAAAAAGTAATTACTCTATGTAATTACTCTATGTTCTTCCTTACAGACCTACACCTTAGCTTGGGATCCAAAATACTAACATTTGTTCCTGCTCTCCTTTTCATTTTAGTTCCGTATTTTTCACTCCTTTCAGTTAGGAGGGAACAGAAGAAAATACTATTTTATTTTTATATTATATGAACAGAACCATTAAATTTCAGAAGTTGATATAAAAATTAGTATTTCCCACTACTGCGAATACAACTGAATTTGCTTATTAGGACAACATTTTAATACAAGCTCTGTTTACTCTGTTCCCAGTCCAGTTGATGGTACTGTAGAATTACATACTTTCATAGAATTCTTGATGCTGTAATTCTTAGGTCTATTTATTACTAGAAAATAATGTTTTCCCCTGCATTTTGTTTGAGATATTCCCCATCTCCTCCAGACCATTAATTAAACCCTTAAGAATTCACAGTACAACACAAAAAGTACTGAAGTCTTGCAACGCTACTGTAATGTAAGTTACAAGGTACTAGTATCAAAACCTACTGCAAGCACTCCAGGAAAAGGAAGATTTACACAGTACTTCCCAGTTCTATCTTCAACCTAACAGAGGTTGCATTTAAAGCCACACACTCATTCTAAAGAACATTCTAAAGAACAGCAACAGAAGAGTTGCTATAATCAAGCTAATTTATATTAAAAAAAAACCCAAACACCCCCAAATATGACACAACAGTTTCTGGAGTGCACAGTCTTGTTTCTCTTCCCAGGTGTTTATTTGATTTCATTATGGACACTACAGAAGATGACAATTCCAATTCACCATTCCTGTTGTTTGGACACTATTGAGCCGAAGTGTTGCTCATTCTAACCATGAGCAACAATGAAAATAGATAAAATATGAGCAGTTTATTCAACTGGGAGACTCTTGGGATCAAGCACCCTTTTCTTCTTGCATATTCGCTTATTTAAAGCCCATATGATACCTACTCATTTCTGAATCCCTTCCAGTTTTATCTCAAAGGATTTGAACTACTGTACTTCTCAAGAGCCCAAGTCATCCAAAAAGAGACACATTTAATGAAGAATAAACTATGGAAGAACATGAGTATTTTGTCCTGAGATGCCATTAAAAAAGTATCTTATAAAGTTTAAGAAAGATTTATTTAAAAGTTCTAAAAGTGTTATGAATTAAGCAAAAATTTCTATATGGAAAATTTACTGATATACTCAAGTGTGGAGACCATGACTGTCTGCTTTTTGCTGTACTTCCTCAGGATGAAGGCGGGAAGTGACAAATCTGAATTTGTGATGTCCATTTGCTGTTATTCCCAAGCAAAACACAGTTCAGTATTTCTTATGTCCTAGTATTTTATTAATGAACACTGCCATGACCATGACCAAAACAGTAAGTGGCAGAGAGCTTCTTCCCTCTATGGCCAAAACCTGGAGATATACCAAAAAAACACTTGTTCGCTTTGTCTTGGGCAAATACCCTTAATTGTGGTGACTGAAGCACTGAAATTAGCATATAAGTACCATTTCTTAAGATAGCAATGCACACAATTTTAATAGAAGAAAGAATTTGAAGAGAAATTTAAGAAATTTAATAGAGAAGTAAAAAATTATTGGGGGATTGTTCTGTTTGGAGGTCGGGGACTGTTTACCTTACTACTTTTGAGACCTCTACTTTGGCTGAGTATAAAAAAAAGCCAAACTGAACCCTCAAAATTTAGTATCAAGTTGAAACTTGCTCATCTCAAATTTATGCTTTCTACTGCATATAAAATTAATCTATCATTAAAAAAATACAGAAGCACTACCAAGCATCTGAGATGTACTTAATTTCAGATTGCTTTCAATCTTGGTCCCTTAATTAATCCCTCCCTGCACTAGGGCCACACCTCAAATACTGTGTTCAGTTTTGGGCCCCTCACTACAAGAAGGACATTGAGGTGATGGAGCGTGTCCAAAGAAGGACAACAAAGCTGGTGAAGGGTCTAGAGAACAAGCCCTATGAGGAGCAGCTGAGGGAACAGGGGTTGTTTAGCCTGGAGAAATGGAGGCTGAGGGAAGACCTTATGGCTCTCTACAACTACCTGAAAGGAGGCTGAAGGGAGGTGGGGGTAGGTCGCTTCTCCCAGGTTAACAAGCAATAGGACAAGAGGAAAGTTACACCTCAAGTTACACCAGGGGAGGTTTATGTTAGATATTAGGAAAAATTTCAGCACCGAAAGGGCTGTAAAGCACTGGAACAGGCTGCCCAGGGAAGTGGTGGAGTCACCCTCCCTAGGGGAATTTAAATGACATGTAAACGTGGTTTAGTGTTGACCTGGCAGTGCTGGGGTCAATGTTTGGACTTGAAATTTACTTAAATTTAAACTTCCTTTATTACAAAATACAGTTGGTTATTTAGCTAGAAAAGCACACATAAGCACATGAGATGCATAGATACACTAATTTCAATACAAGACATAAACCTGTTTTTGTAAATATTGAATGTACATTCTTCACATTTTCTTACCAGCATAAAAAGGCATAAGATTATATTTTTTGCAGGCTGTATGAAAACTTCAAGTCAGTTATGACAGTTTCATTTTTAATACAACCCATTTCCTTCTATTTCATCTATCCTTTTTTGCTCTTTTCTGAAAAACGTACTTAGCTCTAGCAAAAAGCATGACTTAGAGATATCCCATACAAAACCATAATATGATTATTAAAACACCATAAGAGAAAATACCTAATTCTGTATTGGGAGATGTATTCAAATGTGCTAAAGTTAAGATCTGTGAGTTGAGTTTTAATCAAACTTTTCCACAGAACTGTATGTCAAACAGCAGACAACAGTATAAGGATAGATTGATTAATAGTGACAGGCTCCCTGTAGCAAATCATGTCGCTATCACCAGATTCTCAGGGCTTCTCACTTCAGGGGTTCTTAAAGTAATCCTTGTTGTTAATTCAGAAAATAGTGCAATATCAGTAGAGAAACGCTTCCTCATTCTTGAGAGGCAAACAAATTCCTGTACCCCGATTTTAAATTTAAAACCAAGAATAGAAATGTAAATCTATGTGACCTAATACATTGAGTTATATTTTATGCTTCTTACTGCAACAAGGTACACATTGCTGTTTACCTTGGAGAAAGCTGGTATTTTGTTTTCTCTTTGAATGTGACTCATTACGTGTTTTCTTTTCTCTTCCGATCGATACACCCTTACTTCTTCTTCTCCCTTTGCTGTTCTCCACTCTTCCTGCCTACTGAAAAAGGAAAATTGACATGTTAACTTTAAAGCAAAATACTTTAACTGACAGGATCTAATCCAAATCAAGGAATAAATGTTCAACATTTTTAACCTTCTTTGTACAGTAGTTTTTCTCTTTACAGTTAGAATATGGCTTCAAAATTACTCTTTCTGAACAAAGTAAGAGTTCAATCTTACTTCAAATAAGTTAGAGTAGTTTGTTTTGTTGTGGCTAGTAAGGTTTTTTGGACTTCCTGACACAAGTATTCATCACAAGAATTAATTACTGAATGAAATAAAATTCCAGTTTGGAAATAAAAATTCACCTCAGGCACCTAATGGATTAAGTCAGTGTCCCAGCCATAAAATGCCATATAATGGCAGGAACAAATTGAGTTAAAACACACTGTAATGTTATGCTATAATTCATAAAACACAGAGGCAAATAGATCTCACTACAAGTTAAATTACTCCTCCATTTGTTAAATGGTAAATTTTTATTCACAATACTTCTATAGTTCCAAGATTTTTCAAGTGATACGCAAATAACAACTGATTTCAAACTGAAACTGGTAAGAAATATGAGACCACAGAATAGATAAATACACACAAATAGTTCTATGACAATGTGAACTCCAAAACTGTTGAATTTAAAATTCACAGCAAACTTGGCCTATTTTACCTGGCCACACCAGAAGACAGTTCAGGCACTACAACCCTTCGACTCCAAGCCACAAGGTCCCGCTCGGTGGCTATCTCACTTCTTGGTGCGTTGCTGTGCATCTGACGCACACCTTCAATTTGTCCACTACGTCTTAATCCAATATTTGGTGGTGAATGTACTTCTGAGGTAGAACTTACAGATCCTAAAAAGTCAAAAAGTAATAGTCGTACTTGATCTGAAGTTGTAAGGGAAGTATTTAGAAAGAAAAAAAACTTTAATATGAAAGCAAAGAAAATAATTTTCTTAATCTATTACCTCAAAAGAAATCAAAAGTATCTAAATGTAACTATTTCAGCAGTTTCTACAGTCACCACAGTGCACACACTTAAACATCTACTGGACTGCAGTACTTTGTTTAGAAATTTACATTGAAAAGGAGAAGTATCAACAATCCAAAGTGAAGTAAATGTTGCTTTGCTTTAAAAATGCTTTCGAAAACTTTAACACTAAATTGACTATTGCCACTGCACTCTAGATCCGTATTATGAAAGTGAGCTGAGTAAATCAGCATATTCCTTAAACAGTCTGCTACCTTCAAAAAAATGAAGCCACAACACTGGGAATTATTAAGAAGCCAAGGTGTAAAATTTACTAACAAGAAATTAAAATAGTTAAAAGATGAAAAATAAAAAAAAGAAGAAAGAAACAAACAAAACCAAACAAAAAATGACCCAAAAAACCCCCCATGAAACCCAAACAACCAAAAACACACACATGGAAGGTCCTTCAAACACCTGGCTACAACATTGCAGCAAAATTTCCAAATCTTCCCACATCTTTCCACACACAAGCTATTCTTGCTTACTCAGGTGGACTGTCAACCATGACTTAAGTGTCAAAAACTACTGCGTGATCTAGCACAAGACACTGAAACATGGAACACATGTACCAAGAGAAAAGCAGCTCCATCCTCTTTTTTCCCTCCTATTTCCTGCTTGAGACAGTTCAGATTTCCATCAAGTAGATGGTCAACCCCAGATTAAACAGCGGGGTGGTCAACTTTAAGGGAATGCAGTCGCTGCAACTTCCCCCAGTGAGTAGACAGTAACTTTAACAAAGATAAATTTGTAATGTTAATTATCCTGGGATTTTGCAGAAAGGTAAAAGAAGATGTGAATGCTGTGCCATTTTCTACTGCTCCACACCACCTTTCTAGTAGTTCAACGAAAAAGTCATGCACAATGATGTGATTTGTTTTCCAACAGAAGAGCCACAACACCTATCCCCCAGTAATATACCTCTGCTTATACGGCTGGTACTACTGGTTCCTGCCTCCCCAGAACGCCTCTGGTCCTGCTCTTGCTGAAGTCTTTGAATCATGCTATCCAACGGACTAATTTCTTGATTTGCTTGTTGGCTAAGAACTTGATTCAATCCTGCAAAGTAAGATATACAAGAGAACAACAAACAAATGTTGATTTGAAGAACCAAATGTTACAAACAGCTCCTCTAAGTTTTAGCTTTGAAACTTGCAAGTACAGTATATCATCACATGGGTAAGTGTGGGCTAACACATACTTTTCTAACAGCCACTTTTTAAAGAGAACAACTTATTTCTTAACATATTGAGAGCATTGTGGTTTCTGGAGCAGGCTCCAGATGATCACATGGTGCTCCTAATAAAACTTCAAATTTGATCAAGAGCCAGCAAGTCACAGAAGCTTCACAGAACTGTTGTTTGTCAGCTGAGTCAATGTAAATTGTTCAAAAGCATGCTCAGCCTGCCCCAAATGCATTATAAAACACTTTAGTATAAGCTTCAAGGAAAGAACTACATCAGGAAGGTCTAACTGAATTAGAAAAGAATTATCTATATTGGGGAACACCAAACAATAAGACTGATTGACTGAGCTCCACAAAGGCATAATGATGGCACAGGTTAAGTAATGCTAATTTTCTTTGGTATGTTAAACAGCCAAGAAACTTCCTTTTGGGTAGGTCTCTTGAATAAAAGACAGGAAACAGTTGCCACAGAAGTGATAACAAGGTGATAATGCTGTTCCTGTGAAGCAAGCAAGATAGACATCACGTAAGCATAAACAACACAAAAACCTCTTTTCATACTCAAAATGGTAAAAACCAAAAAACATGAAAGAGGTATGGAGAAGAACACAAAGGTTACAGTACTGAGTTGAAAAGAAAGTCAGATACAGAGAACAGTAGAGTGGTGGGAAGCTCTGGCCAAGAGAAGCAGAATTTGCAAAACTTTGTAATGAGGGATGGCAATGTTCAAAGAAACATGCTACAGAAATTATTTTCCCAGCATGATTCCAAAGAAATATCATAGTATAAACTATGCTTTGCAAGATCAAAGACAAGATAGTACAGTAACTGTGCTATGAAATGAAGAGCTTTGATTACATGGCTAGACAGAAGCAGCCATCTCTTCATAGATGATCGTATGCAGAAAGAACATGAATATTTAAGATACTGCTCTCGGGGTTTCAAGGTTATTGTAGTTGAAGTCAACTTCCCTAAGGCACCAGAAGCTTGAAATCACGGAACGAGCTCTAGTGTAACCACAGCTGGATGTTTTCTGACTCATGTACTGAGGCAGTCAGATTTATTTGGTGATTTCATGAGCAGACACTGTCTACTCTGAACAATGGGAAACAGTACTAATAACCCAAGAATGATCTTAAATAAGGAAACTGCTACCTAAACAAAATGACTGTTTTTTATGTATGCAGCTTGTGAGATTTTGCCTTTGCAAGTAACAGCAAGATGTTGGGTTTTTTTTAACAAAATGATGACACTAGTATATATTTGATTTTTTCAAAGCATCTGGTTTAAAGGAGTTTCATGTACATCTAAGCAGTAAATCAAGCATGACTGTCTGATTTCTCCCTACTCTTATAAGCCTCTACAGAAAACTTGACAAGAAACGAATTGTCAGTGCTCTGAGGGAGATCCATCAAATCTCATCATAAAGTTTCAGAAAGAATAGGAGCTTCCTTAGTGGAAGGGAACATATAAAATACATGAACACAGTTTATCTTTGCATAAGTCTGCACATGTTGTTGTGAAACTAAACAGGTAGAAAAATGTCTTCTATCTCTCTGGCTCTCTGTCAGTCTGGTTGATGGCTTCCTGCTATTAAACAAAACACTATGGACGTCATCTTCCTATAGGCATTCACGTGTCATGCAGCCACACCATTAAATTTAATATTGTTGTGTGTGTGCAAAGTCTGACTTGTTTCAAAGTACCAGAGAATGTGTCTGGTTCATTTTGAAATTTGGGGAACTTCAGAACATCATGGATCTGTGCTGTAACTGTTACAACAAGGTAAAACTGCATCCTTCCTTGGAAATGAGATTTAGCTTCGTAGCCGCTAAGGATTTTTTCCTTCTTACTGTTGCTTCTCAGGTAGCATTTCTTCCTGCAATTCTTGAGGAAATACGGAAATGTTCCTTAAAAATTATTACTCAAGTATTCAGTGTCTTATAATCCTCAGGTTTACAAATGAAGATAAAGAAATCTTTGGGTAACACTGTCAGCTAACTTTCCTGGAATGTCTGACACAGCACGGACACAAGTATGGTGTGCATATAAGCCATTATTTACAGGCACTGTCAGTTTTCCCATATTTTCAAGAATATCCAAATTTTTAACAATACCTATCTTGAAAACAAAGCTTATCTTTAAAGCTACTTTCACCAGTCACCATTTGTTCATTCATACTAATATCAAACTAGCAACGTGTAACAAGCAGGCATCATTTTTTACGTCCCCACCCATGGGGACCACATTTAGGTAGTTTCCAACAGCCAGCCATTGGCCCAAAGTATGCATATTCCTCCCATGTTGTGTGCACGGAGAATACAACTTTCAATGAACTTCCTAAACTTTGTATCCTCATCAGGTCTTCAGGCTGCTCAAACCAAACCATCAAGGCTCAAGTTCAGTGACTGCCTTCATCTACAGAGGAAGAGGATTCTGCATGTTTCAGGTGCCCTCCCATTTTCCTTGTCCTGTAGGTGTCACCTGTTCCAACTGATGTGTGAAAGAGCATTCTATTTCCTAGGTTTTCTGAAGTAGGAAATCTTACCCCAAACAGATGAACTGAAAGCTCACATCATATACTGTTCCAATAATGAAATGAGCTCCAAGCTAACAGGCTTTGTAAGATCAACTAGTACTGACTTGATTGATGACAATACCGTAAGTGAAACTGTCACAGGCAATCAGTGCCAAGGACACTGAAATTCTTCCACTAAGTGAACTACTATGCTCAGAAATGAAGAAAACAGGACAAAGTGAAAGGGAAAGTGTAGAACACCTGGAGGTAACTAGATATGCTACTGTGTAGTGAAGTGAAATTTTTCATACCTGAAGATGTCACTCCCATCTGAGGAATAAGCTGCTCCTCCCTGCAGTTCTCACGACCAGGAACTAGTCTTTGATACCTTGCAGGATGAGGGTTACCATCCACATCAACCAAAAACGGGGGAGGCATAAGGTGTGGAGCCTGCTGTGTCTGTTCATCCAGGACAAAGTTGTTGGCATCACGGATAAGGGGCCGATAATCACTATGAAAGAACATCTGATCTGCTATCTGTAAACAAAGTCATTTTGTAATTTTTTTTAAAGAACCTATTAAAAAAAAAAGCATACAGACGATAACTGCCAGAAGTATTTTTAAATTATGTTACTTGTGGTCACTTTTGCAAAACCAACATTAGAAGCTGATCTATTGATCTCAGTGTAAAACCGAAATTAAAAAAAACACAAAACCCCGCAAAACCCCAACTTTCAAGTGGATTTTCTTGTCCCCCCTTTCTCCCGACCTTTTCCATCTTATAGTGCAAGGAGAATAATCCAGATGTTTGAGGGTGGGGAGCATTAAAAGTGCAAGGGAATGCAGCAATATTTAATTACTTGAAGACCTTTGACTGAACACAGCATGGACCTACTAAATAGTGTAGAGATTTTATTCCATACTCTGAATATATTAATATATATTCTGATAATGAAAACTGTGTCACAGACTTGTGAGCTATAGTGTAGGAAGAAGAACAGGAAAATATTTATCACTTAATGTCACTGACAAATATTCTAACACCAGCAGCCAAACATATATATTCCTATCATAATGCTGGATATGTGAAAAAGTTCCAGTAGATAAAATAAAGCAGATCTAAAGTTGAATACTTCAGGGTCCAAGATTTCTATTTCAGTCCACCTGCTCATAATTTATTCTAGATGAATTTCCACAGACACTCAAGACTTAGGAATTCTTTTGTCCAAACAGTACGTAAAACAGCTTGTGCTCCATCTCTCGCCAGCACATGCATCTCAGTATCGTGCAATGAGAAGATACCGAACCACAAGGAGAAAAAAAGAAAGAGAACAGAAGACAAGCTGACACATACTACATATCCCAACACTACTTACTGGCAAGCAAACCCCTTGGCAGCTCATGTACTCAGTTTAACTTTGAACAAGTAAAAATAAAATCATAAAATCATCATTCACACAAGTTAGATTTCCAATGCAGTATAAAAATGATTAAACAATTGACTCAAGGAATAGAGATCTCCAAAAGTTCTTGTCTTAGATGTTAAAGACAGGTATCTGCACGGACATAGGAATGTCTAAGCTGTCGTAGAACATACTGATTTCTGAAGAGCATGCTCTATCATGACCAATCCGTGACATAATTTCCAGTAGCTTGTTATGCAGAATCAGTAAGGCAGCGGTTATAGCATCTACTCAGAGGTCTGGTCTCTCAAATGACAAAGGTCTCCTATCCTGGGTGTGAGAAGACCAGGAAGGAAAGACGAGAACAAACATCAGTTAATTACAACATCAGAAAGTGCCTACGTGCATCCACATGAGATGGGTAAAAAAGATAACAAAAAAAATCCTAGGAATCATGAGATCTGGAGACCACAAAAATTTAGAAAGGTAACAAGAAGAAACTGGAAAGATGCATGGAAAGATGCAATGACAAAGAATTTACTTCAGGGATTCAAAAGGCTACCCTTACAAAGTGTGTACGGACAAGGTGACAACCCACTGCAGTAAGAAACCCTGACTGGACTAAGTCTTGTTGCCAGATTCTCAGTTAATAGAGGCTGAATGAGACTTTCATGGAACCGACCGACAGAATCAAGACCTGCTTAACAACTTTGTTCCTTCAAATTATATAGCTCAATATAATAAAGACAGAGGTCCTCTAGGAGGACTTAATGATTTTCCCTAGAATCATAATAGTAGAGTATCCAGTATTCCACCTAGTGTAAGTTTTCCTATTAAATACTTCCCACACTGAGAAAGAAGAAGAAGAGATTCCAAAGGCATGACACAGATTGTGAGTTTTACTCTGCTGTGATTTGACCGGACAGTGTTATCTGCATCCCAGGTTTTGTAAGCAAAAGGAAGATCTGAAAATCCTTCCTTAGATTCTGTGACCTCTACCAGAGTAGTCTCTGGTGCAAGATCATGAGGGACTTCTTTGCAATTACCTTTCTGTGTACTCTGTACCACAATCAAGTATGGTAGTAGAGAGTAAATAGTGATTTTCTACTCCACAATATAAGAATGACATTTCAGGGAGAACCCAGGCTCAGACCAACTATCAGGTAGAACACTGGAATGTCCCTTCTGGAACCCAGGGCAACAATCTGGTCCTCAGGCTCTTCCAAGTCCTCAGAAAAATCACTAGAATTAGCCATTTAAGATTCACTGAAATGTCTATGTTCAGCAGACAACCAGTTAAAAGTACCAACAAACAGATCTAATTCTTGATATACTATTAAAGATCAAATTCATGACAATAAGAGGATGCTACATCACCCTTAGGAGATGTGAGTCCTGTGCTCACATGACTTCAGCAACCCAGCTTGGATCTGAGCATGAAAGCTTTCCACAAGGTCTGACCTCTACAAATAGACTCTCCTACAGTAACTACACTCCAAATACATTTAGGTTTCTCCAAATGGGCACATCTACAGAAAGGCAAAGAGATTTTCCCCACTACTGCACCAATCCAGCACAAAGGAGCTGTCAGCAAGAAATCAGCAAGAATGAACTGTACTTTGGGCAGGAACAGAAGCCTTAGAAAGCTCAGGGACTTAGTCCAATCTAAGATTTAAAAGTAACAGAAAGGTACCTTATGCTTTAGCCCAGTTAGGCATTCCTGAACAAGTTTCCATCTAAGCAAGAATTTCTGAAGAGCATATGCCCTGTTGACAGTGAGCTCAGCTCATCTCTGATGACTTTCACACACACTGAAATCTCAGCTGAGACTGGCTCAGGGTTTCCTTAACTGGGTCAAATAACAAATGGAGCACCAAACAAGCAGCAAATATATTATTTTTTTCCTTCCCCACTAAAGAATTACTCCACAAAAACATGTATCATAAAAAAAGAAAACAAACCAAAACCATTCCATCACCTTCTTCATGGCCAAGATCATACCGGGGAAAAAAATGCCTGGATAGCGGTTCCAGTCAAATAAGAAACACAGACACCATTTAAACATACTGTGAAAAACAATACACACGGAAAACCAAGACCTTGCTCTCCAGCAGAGCTAACACTATCTCAGTTATAATAATTGTTCTGAGCACAACTTACAAATGCAGGAACATGGAACAGGCTACCATACTCCTTTCTTCTGTAAAAATAATTTCCCAAGACAGATGGAAACAACCTTAAAGCAAAAAAAAATTTAAAAAGAGATTCTACCAGAGCATATTTGCACAAGATATCTGAAAAAAAACCCCAGGTATCTGAGGGGTAAATGGACAGATAAGCCATCTAATCTCCAGCATCTACCTATCTGTACTGTAGTTACATCTTTCCATAAATCAGGTCAGACAAAAATGAGAGAGAGGAGATGGAACCAGATAAGAAAGAGATCAGAAACTTCCAAGCTGAGTTTTCTAAGTTGAAGACTGAGATTAAAAAGGTAACAAGTCTAAGTCCTATTTACTCCTGTTTCCTGTAGTCAAGAATGCCAAGATTACTACTGGCACAATAACAGCTGAAGAGGATCATTTTATATCACCAATAAGTGAAAAATTTTAAACGTAATCTCTTCTCAGAGGCTGCAGCAAAAACCCCAAGAGAACAAAGGGTCTGTAGAATTCAAGAAGTGAAAAGCAATTGTTTTCATTCTTCGAGCAGATCTAATCTCTCACACAGTAAGTTCTCAAATGGCAATGTAAACTCCCGATCTACCACAGCAAAGATGAAATTGAAACTGAGTCTTTTTGTTTCCAACATTTCTGAGTAGCAGAGGACCGTACACCTCCAAAATGATTGCAGAAAAAAATAAACCTGGAATAAATCCATGGACATGGTGACAAAAATGTTGTGGGCTTTGAAGTTGAGAAGAGTAAGATCTCTGAAAGACGCGGACCTTGAAAATGACACAATAATCCTGATTTTCCCTGTGTGTGGTCTATCTGCTCATTTGTCTTCTTTGGAATGGAAAGGGAAAAGCACAGCTAGTAATAGCTGAGGGACAGCACCAGCAGCCAAGTGCTGAGTACTTCAAATCATAGTTGAGAGACAAGGAGAAAAATCCCCAATATGCAAATGCTGCTGTAACCAGCATGAAAATAAAGCACTGGAAGACTACAGAAAGAAATGCAGTGGCTTACAAAACAGAGATTAAAATTCCTTTTGCTCTCCCCCCTTCAGTACCCTCTGCATTGCTGTTCATCAAAATGCTTTCAAGGCCAGCTTGAGTCCAAAGATCCCAAGCAGGAGCTAAGATCCAGAAGCCAGCACTTCACCAAAAACCTTGAAGTATCAGCTACCAGAAGCAGAGATTAAAATCCTGGAGCAGATGTATCTGCTAAAGTCTTAGTAAGAGGAAGAACAGACACATCTCTTTTGTATTTTTACCACCTCTTTCCCTGGGTGGTAAAAAGAATTAGGAACTTGTGGGCACTCCAAACTAGGTAACCTGAATGGTTTATAAGGCATGTTTATCCACAGAGGAGGGAAAAACAAAAACAACAACAACAACGAAATTAAAAAATTTTTAAAAACCCAACAAAAACCCACCACATATCTTTACAGTCATGAGGGGCTGTGGCAAGACACCCACGCTTTGAATACACAATGTACACTCTGACATTAGAATAAAGAAGTCATAATTCAATCACACAGTGATGGTGGAACATTGCTGTGTAAGCACTGATGCATTCATGACAGCAGAACTTCATTAGCAGACATAAAATTCTATCACTAGAGCATACAGTACATTTATTGTAAATAATTGTCTCCCAGGCTATGCAGTCTTTAAATACAGACAGCATAAAATAGTTCTATTACACACACACACCCCTCCCCTCCCTTTTTTTGGTCTTGGTTAGGAACCAGAAAAATATTTAAAGCAAAATGTTGAACTGTTATGAATTCCACTGTAGCTTATTCATGTTACCCATGTGGATCCATTAATAGAAACTTGTAGCCTTGTCTCTTAAGAGAGCAGACAGTGACTGGGTAATTTTCTTATTTTTATTTGTTAAAATTATTTTTAACTTCCCATGTAAACAGTAGCTTAACAGCATGTTTCCACAGTTTAAAAAAAGACAGTGAAAGAAAGCTCAGTGTCAACGGGAATCTGAGACATCCCACATTAATGGCTCAATATTGTGTTAAAGATACACCCTCTTGAAATGAAGCTCTGAAGGAAAGTTTGCATGAATGCATTCAACACAGACAAACATTTTTATTTTCATCTTGCACTGTACCTTGTCATATTTGCTACTGGAACCAAAGCCAAAAATCAGAAGGTGACCATGCGAATCAGTACATGCAAAATGCTGTCCATCAGGAGAGCACTTGCAGTCAAAAACTGCACCGTGTCCTTGTCCTTCAATCTGAAATACATCAACATACAAGATAATTAAGTTACCATAAATAAATAATTTTCAATTATGATTTCTCAAAACTGTGGTGCTGATGTTGACATTTATTACAGAATCTGTAAGACAATATACTGCTAGATGGAAGTTACTTTAAAACATACTTTTACTTTTTAGCTATTCACTTCTCAGTGAATTTTGTAATAATGCTCATGAAAGATGCCAAATTGATAGTAGTAGAAACGGACAGACTTTATCCACAAAGCAGGCACAGTATAGGAAGTGAAAATAAAAGCTTCCCCTTGATCGTCCTGCTAATGAGCCTAACCAGAGAGCTGGGTCCAGTTCAGGGCTTAGCCACTACACCCTTTCAATCCTCTGCCTTTCTGCTAAGCTAGCCCAGTAGCATTGGCTTCTGCGGTGTTTCAGAACACCTGCCCACTAGAAAACGCACTGACAGACAACCCACGTTACACAACTTAGCAACTGCCTGTTTCTGTAACTCCTACTCCTAATTTACTGGAGTGGGGGAGGTGTAGGTTTGTATAAAAACTCCACTGTTTAAAGGAGAACTGCAAAGATTTTAAAAAAGGAATTTTTACCTGATACTCATTTTCTGTTTTCCAGTTCCATTAAGCCAGAACAAATGGGTTTTTGTTTTTCCCTGCAACCTGTCAATCAAGCAGAGGTGACCAATCACCACTCTGAATTTTCAAGTCTTCAGCACCTCTTCAGAAAGCCCCTTTCTATTCTCCCCAGCAAAGCACTTTTGCATTTCTTTAAAGAGACACCAAACAAAATTCTTTCCCTAACTGCAACTGCCAGAAAAACCAGTGGTGTTCAGCCTGTGGACAGTCACACTGGGCACTTCCGTAGCATCTTCCAGAGGCCAGCAGCATTATTTTGAGAAGTTAATGAACCAAGCCTCGAAAAACCTGTGTGGTAGGTACTGTTCTCACTATCTTACAGGCTAAGATGAAGACAAGAAGTCTAAATCTTTCGCCCATGGTCTTACCACACACCCACACCCCTGTGCACCCCCCCAGTGGCAGAGGCTGCTACACCTATCACCAGTGCTTTCAGGTATTTGACAAAGGTCTTTCTTACTACAAGTACTTTCCAGAAAAGTCAAATGAGTTTCTGGATTAGCAAAAGAGGAACATAAACCAATGCAAGTTTTATGTTCTATTTTGCCCATTATTCCAGAAGAAATGAAAAGAAGTACCCTCTAGAAAGAGATGGAAAATAAATCAGAGCTTCAAGCAAGCGATACTAACAATACCACAGCTAGAAATGCAGAATCACTTTAGGCTAAGCAAGATCCAACAACCAAGGCAAAGCTACAACTTTGTGCTGCTTTTTGTATGTAGAAAGCTCACCACATTAAAGGGAGACAGTCTGGGGAGGTAGGTAGAAAGGGAAAGGAACTGCAGCCCAAGAACAGGCTTTGCAGATGTACAGTAAAAACCTGCAAGGGAAATACTCATATAAAGATTTCTGTTTCCTTTCCCTTCCTCTGACAAAGGAAACATCAAAGTATCAAGCTTCCTTCATAAAGAGAATGTCAAGGTTCTCCCAGAGCCCAAGATTTGAAGACTTTTGTTTTACATGGAAAACAAGGCATGCTGTGAAAGGAACTTTTTGCTAATCATAGTGAGGGGAAAAAGAAATAGAAGGAAAAAGAAAATCAGACTATTAAGGTGATGACTTTTTTCAATCCTACCCAGCAAGAAATGGTTTGGACAGACCGTTTTCAAGAAACCCCTGGGAATTAGTGTTACTGGGAAGCCATTCCCTTCTTACATAAAGGAAAAGAACAGTGATCTACCGTTCGGTGATTAGCACAGTGCAAATAGTTTTACTCTAAATGTAGCCAGAATCTGTTTTTAAGTGTTTTGGAAAGGACAGCAGTTACCTCTTACTACATCTTTCAAGTCATTTGAGCCCCCACAGTTACTTAGAAATAAAGATCCTTAATATTATGAGAACAGAAATTACTGTTGAAGATAAGCTTCCAAGATATAATTACTATTACAAATTAAAGAGCAAATCCTGCCAGAGCATGCTACCCAGTAGAATTTTTTTAAATAAAAATATTTTGGGATTAATAAGTGACACTTTAGAATGGACGTTCTTCAATAAAAGCTAACACTGAGGAGCTGGGTCATTTATAACATAAACCAAATGCTAAGTTGCAAAAGTGGAAGCTGTAGTATATCGGTGAGGCTCTAACTCCAGCAAGCAAGAAGGAAGCTGCTTTTCCCACTCCATCCCTTCTAAATCAAAGATGCAAGAACTATATGAAGGCTGTATCCCAATGCAGACAAACTGTTTATCATGTCTGGAACCTTCCCTTGCTGAATAAAAGGCTATTGATGGCAAAGGGAAGAGACAGCTCATGAGAGCAAGAAAGGTCCCAACAACTGGCTGCCAAGAGTGAACATGTTAAGGCACTGCTGGGAGCAAAGCAAGTAGCAAGGATTCTTCGGCCATGAACAGGGAAGAACCAGTAATACTCTGCAGTGACGACTAAATTAAGATTACTTCTAGTCTCAACTCCAAGAATTAAGCTATTTGCCCACATTTTCACTAGCAAGGAAGCAGGTGGACGTGAGTACATCATGAAAGGGGGAAAGTTGATGAAATAAGAGAATGAAAAAAGGAAGCTACTCTTTTTCTCTCTGTTTTGAAGAGTTTATCTTTCTCCCTCAAACCAGGAAGAATAGAGCTGTGCAACTAGTATACAAAGTAACATGTCTTAGATCCATAAAAATAATATGTTGTATGGAAACAGAGTAGTAACACCTACAGAGAGCATGAGCTCAATAATAAGACTTTGTGATCAACAGATAGTATGAAAGACTTAACGCTGAGTTTTTAAGAAAAGTAAAAGACACAGGAAAAAAAGTATTAAATTTTGCATAAAATGAAAATTAGTCAGGAGTACCAAATTTAGCAAGACTTTCTTCAGTAAAATAACAGATATTTTCAATACCAAGAAAATAGAATTTATTCAGCCTACCTAGATTGCAATGATAAGGCACTACAAACTTAGTTCAAATGGACCAGACTGTGATTAGTAGGAAAAATGCAGAGTAAGTAAAGTTGACAAGGAAAGGATAACAGTTACTGGGTTTGGAAAGTGAAGTTCCTCAAGCCACACCTTTCTGTTAGAGACTACAGAAAAAATAAAAGCCTGTTGATGAAATGAACATTAGGAAATCGTCTACTGAGAACCAATCTGGGACACAGCAGAAGTGGTATCAACTGAAGGACTTAAAAGACGAATGACAAAATGCAATAGGCCACAAACCTAGTAAGATTATTAGAAATAACTTATTAACGCACTTACTGCCAGAAAAAAAACATAATGGAACTCATGTCTACAGACAGTAACACTATGCATTTCTAACATGCCATCTAATACAAGCCATCAGCACTGTTTAAAAAGTCAGTGAACTAAGCCTCTACTAGCCTTAGGCAATGTTCTCTCCCATCCTTCACATTAAGGGACTGACTGTATACATTGCAATGCATCGTCTAATGCAACAACAAAAAGGAAACTATAATCCTAAAATACACCAGAATTGTATCCAGAAGAGAAAGAGAAAGCACATACATGCTAGTCAGACAGACAATGATAAGAACAAACTCTTCCAAAGCAATACACATCATTTTTTTGTTTCTGATGTTCCAGATAAGTAAACTTTTAGTTGAACAGCTACAGGAAAAACGTTTCCACCAATCATTATAATGGCAAAACCCAAGAGCTCAACTTCTTCACATGGATGCTAAGGTAAGAGACTATTTTGTATGCCTGTACGAAAAGATTTTTAGCAGGAGGAGAATTACTCTACTTAAAATGCATAGGAACAAATGAAAGTTAGTTATGAGCAACATTCAAACCTGAAATTTAGATACTAGCAAAAAAGCAAAGTTTACTAATTGTTAATAAAACATATAACCTCTTTCCTAAGTGATGAAACTACATCATAGATGCTCAAGTCAAATCAGTCTCCAAGTATTTTGAAGTTCTTTTGCACGTTGATGTTCCCCGTTGCTTTAAGGAACTATCTCCTATCACAACATGCATACATTGTAAGCAAAAAAATATCTACAGACTTTCTGCAAAGTTAGAAGAGGTTGCTGCAGATCTGGAGGAGTGGAAAAAACACTTAAAGACAGTTTTATTTAACAAAAAAAAAATTCAATGAGGCTTCTACACTGCTTCCAGAACAGTAAGAGAGCATCAAATGGTAGGAAGAAGAAAAAAGTATTTAGAGTAAAACGTTTACTACAAATGTTTCTATCTACCTACCACCCAAGTAAGTTATCCATTAAGGAATGTTGCATTTGTCTTGAAAGATAAATATATCAATAAAAATTTCTTACAGATCACCCATACTACAGACACCTGCAGTTGTAGAAAGCTGTATCAGAAGTATTTATAGCTTTCTTTTCTTTGTTAAAGAAACTTCTTCTTAATAAACATCCTGAAAACTCAGTACTGGCTTCTACTTGGACTACTAGAACATTATGCTGGCTTTGCTCTTTCAGGATGTGTTCTTATATACTAGTTAATGGTGGATCCCCTTGAAAATTTCAAAAACATTTCATTAGGACTACACACTGATTGATTAAAAAATAATGCATCTATAAATTTAAGTCATTCTGTATTTCAGATGACGACAAAACCTGATCTACAAATACAATCCCACACAATCCCAGCAAAACTGGAAATCTCTTTGGACTTTATGAAGGCCACAACATAAGAAATAACTGTTTTCAAATCCGTAGTTAACACTGGAGATTACAATACATCGTCCACACGAGCAATGTGGTATGTGCCTTTTGGACATTAGTCCGAAAAACCACGTCATGTGGCAGAAAAACCATGCACATCAGAGCATTCTGCTGAGCTATCCTAGATGGAATCTGATCTTCCATGTTCTTCTGGCAGGGACTCCAGTTTTTTGGTATGTCATTTAGGCTAAAACTAAATAAACAGTTGCCAACGAAGATCTAGGTAAGCCATGCAGGTTTACAGATTAACAAAATGAAACAATGTTGAAAGCAATATGATAATGCTGTTAGGGCTTCAGAGTTTATCCAGTTGCATTGAAAGTAGAAGTAGTGTTAGAAAGTGATGAACCGCACTGCACAGATCAGACCTCAGAAGATGGAACAGGAAAAACATTAAGATCCACAGACACAAGGAGGCACAGCACAGGAGTTGTCTGTAATGAAGTGTCCACTCAGGGCTAAAAATAAAGGACAGAATGTGCTCTGAAGGAGCAGGAGCACACAAAAAAATCCCATTACAACATAGTAGCCTCTGCTTGATTGACAATTTGCAGGAAGAAACCCTTTTGACCTGAATCAGTTGATGCCATAACACTGTCAGTAAATTCTAAGCAAAACAACTGCACTAAAACATTCAAACAGTCATTACCAGGGAATGTGTGCATCCAAATTCACAAAACCTAGACATCACCGCCATTATGAAATACATTATTACTGTCACCTCAATGGGGGTTCCCCATTTAATCTCACTGATTAATGTAAAAACACAAGATGTGGGAAAAAGGCTGAGAGACTGGGGGAAGGGGTGGGAACGTGAACAAACACATCACTGCATCCAGATGGTCTGATTTTCAACCGTAGGGCAGACTCCCCATCGACTTCAAGTAAGGACGTAATTACACCTGCTATAATTTGTATTTAAGAAATCAGAAAAATTCTAATAGGCTGCTTGAACTTGATCTTTTTATGGTCAAGTTTTATATAGGACCATTTCAGTCACTGCTTATGCTAATAGCTTCAGATGAATCTGCAATATATGCAAAGCTCACAAAGCTAATAAAGTGTTTCCATAAAAATTTTCAAAAGCTACATTAAGTGTCAGAAAGTGGGAGAAAATGTGTAAGCCTGAAAAAGGATCATGCAATGCAACTACCATACATCCCATAAAGGTAATTAAGGACCCACTTGGAAAGGAACGTATGGAACCACCAATAGTACCAGACAACAGGCTAGCTACAGACTTTGGGACAAAAA
The DNA here is from genome assembly GCA_013400335.1 of Eurystomus gularis. Taxonomy (NCBI): domain Eukaryota; kingdom Metazoa; phylum Chordata; class Aves; order Coraciiformes; family Coraciidae; genus Eurystomus; species Eurystomus gularis. The sequence goes on along the minus strand of VZZY01025718.1, from coordinate 30,656 downwards.
AGTTCAGATGTTAGCTTCAGCAATCTTGTCCTTTTTTGTTAGCATCTATGTAGCCAGAACTTTCAACCTTAACATCAACACATGGGTTATTTTTTAATATAAAACATGTATCTTCATTTACACAGGTTAACTATTTTCTGGCTATGAAAAGGCATATATTCACCATGGTAACTTCACACAGTTAATGTAAAGTATACATCTTTAATTTCAAAAACAAGCTTAATGTTTTAAATACAATTATTGCTTTGTTATAATACATATCACTGCACTTCCTTTGTGCCAGCATTTCTAAGAAGCATAACCCATTTCATTAAGACACCATTTGAAACAGCAGCAGCTATTACTTTAGGGCTGGACAACTACAATCATCATGTGAGCAGAAGAGAGTGGCCTTACAAGGCAGGTTAGTATCTACTTGCTCATTTTATTATTCCATTTGTTTTCAAAGGCAATCAAATGAAATAAAGGAAATTTCAGAGATCATCTTCAAAACACGCATATCAAATCCATTTTTTGTTTCCTCGGCCCAAGGCTTCTCAAGAAAGAAGCAACCTGAAAAAGAAAACTAAGGACCAAAAAGAGTCACATTTTTTTTCTTTACTATAGCACAGCTGTAAGAGCTTGGACCTAAACTTTATGGCTTGTCAGGAAACCAAGAAACCTAAAAATAAGTTTGTGACTATTTATTCACAGGTAAGTTATATTCTTTTGATCATATGAAAGCATTACATACTTCACTGCATAAGAAGTTAGAACATAGTCTAATGAAAGCTACTGCAGCAGAGTAATAAGTAAATAAGGCTTTAATGAGCAGTCCTGCATCATCACAAGATCCTTCCATCACATTTCTTCTACCTAGTGTTTCTTGTGGTAATTTATATAAATACAGACATGTTGTAAACCTTTTAAGTGTGAGAAGT
>VZZY01025718.1:0-29696 GCA_013400335.1 Eurystomus gularis | reverse complement strand
CATAGAGAGATCTTCTAGTGAAGTAAAACTTTCACTCCTCAGAACTATCACTTCAGAAATACCCACAGACGCTATAGCTTTTCAAAAATGTCTATTAAGCTTTATTTATATGATTGCCTCATTTCACATACCCGACATAAATGTTTAGGGATTAAAAAAGGAAATAGAAAATAATATAATGAATTTTAAAGTAACAATATATAGTCCTCTCTATAAAAATTAAATAACGCTGAGAAAGGCATTATGCATGTTTGCTTGAAAACTGCATAAGCAAGCTGTGGTATTTTTTATCATTTCAGATATTTTCTCTTTAATTTGTGGTAAAAAATAAATACATTAAGTTGGTCACGCTAAGCAGCTGATCTTACACCTTGCTAAGAAACCCTGATCAGCTTTCTCAAGTACAGCTCTGCACTTTTGTGTTTCAGGTAACAAGCACTGCCCCATCAAATCTGGGGGCTTAGGGAAGCCAACTCAAGCTTCTGGTCAACTTTATAAGACAGTGTAAGACATTCAATGCTGCGCAAAAGAAATCAACCCAAGCGATTCTATAGCTAAGAAGTTCACAGCTTTAGCATTTTTACCCTGCTACAAGGCTCCAAGCCTTTTCTGGTTTAGATTTTTGTTTGGTTTTTTTTTCTCTCAAAGATTATTAACTTCTGCAGCACTTTCCTAACTCTAATGAAAAGCATAACAAAAATACCGGCCTACAGCTTTCTTAGCTCCACTGAAGTAGCTTATGCCTGTTGATATTTTATGTTCAACAAAAGTTTAAGTACTTTGAAATGTTTTTCAGTACCGAGAGCTTTAGAGTTGCTGTTCCCCATTAATGTACCTGTTAAGGGGAACAATTACATTTAAGTTTTGATGTGGCAATATAACGCACAGTCAAAATAATGTTACCTTGATGAAAGGATCTGTAACTATTTACATAAGGTTCCAGTAATGTGTCCTTTAATCTCTGAACTCCAAGAACAAAAGGTTTTGTCCCCATTTTTCTTTTAGTTGTCACAAATTTTCTTTAGAAGAAAAAAATAATGAAAAAGGAAATAAAAGTTTATGTAGTTAAAGCCTAAAATCTCAAGGAATTTGCTTCTAGGCTGACAATTCTAAATGAAGTTGGACAAAATCACGTATTACTAAATTGACATTAAAATTTCAACTGCAAAAATGTCAACTTGTTAGAAAATTGACACTTTTCAATTTAGCTGCTTACATTGTACCTGTTTTCATGTATAGTTTTTCATACAGATGGAAGAAACCATCCTCATCACAGTAGCCAAATCTTTGAATAAGCTATTTAACATTTTGTGAAATAAACACAGAAGTGTTTACGTCCTTACTTTGCTTAAAAAAAAATATTCATATTTAAGGTCGAAGTTTCATCATCATCTGTTGCTAATTAATAAGCATACTGGAAAGAATGCATGCAAGCCACAAGCTTCCTAGCTCTGGATACAACACCTATTTACATAAAATGTAAGTAATGTATTTTACATCAAAGTGTGACACTAGGGCTCAGGAGAGATCTTCTATCTTCCAACAGAAGAGTGCCTAGAAAGAAAGCAAGCTGCTACGATTCTGGTACAGAGATCTAGATGAAAATATGCTCCAGTTTAACAACAACAAAAAAAACACAGACCAAAAAAACCAACCACCATGTTTTTCTAGGACATTTCAAAACCTGTAAGAAGCCTCACCCTACTGTAAGTGACTACAGCTATCAAAGACATTGTTGTCCTTTTGGGCCTCAATGAAAAAAGCATGTCTTGACCAGAGTTTCCCAAAAACAGCCAAGAAATGCAACTGTACCATGTATCTTCTCCAACACTGATGCAGCTTCACCCTCAGGCTTTACAATTTTAAAGGGTTTCGTTTTGGTCTTTTCCTGATGGTTTTCATAAAAGCGGGACAGAGGGCATATGAGCAACAAACACCAATGCAAGCAGCAACAGTTATGCTGCCGTAAGAAATCATTCACTATTCTTGAAGTACCAATCTGATTTCCAGGGCAAGCAACATCTACTCAGCGACACATAGAGAACAACGGTGTTTCTGGGAGATATTAAAGCTTTTCTTTCACAAATGTAACAGAGTTAGTTGTCATTTCAAAGGCAGCTGAAGGTGGGAGAGGGGGAGAACAGGTTTGGTGAGGAATTTTTCTTTTTTTCTTTCCTTCCGCCTCCTCAAAGAATCAGAAGGTTGATTCAAATCACTCATTTACAGACCCTGAGTTATAATGCATTTCTGAAATACACTCATGGTATTTCTATATGCTTTGATTAAATGTGCTTTGGCATTTAGAAAATGACTCATCATCAAATTTGCAACAGCTGGAGATACCCAGTGTGACCTTTAAGTGTCAAAGGCTAAGGTGGCTTAGCCCTTCAGCAAGTCAGATAAAGTCACAAAGGTAGGGGGATTTTCAAGTATTTGGATCTGTGAATTTAATACAAGATCAAAAAACCACTCTTTTTGTATCAGTATTTCAAAGCATTCTTCAGAATACCATAAAAGGACCAAGGTCAGCTTTGCACTGAGTTCAAACTCAGAACTACCACCCAGCCAGAGTGTGTTGCAAAGAACATCATAACATGTGACAGTGCTCAGAAAGACTGTCTTAGCACTAAGGCAATATCACAGCACTAAGACAGTATCACAAAAGCTAGTCCAAATAAAGCCTTTACAACCACTAGCAGGAACACATTAAGATTACAAGCAAGCAGAAGTCTGACCTTCATGGGTATCAGGCACGCAGGAAGCCCCTGAGGTACGCAAATCATGCCAGACATAGGAAAGTCTACTACTGGCTACAGCAACGCCTGACCTGGAGTCAATCCAGTAAGACAGAAGAGCAACACCTAGTCAGGAAAGAGGTCTTGTTGTTGGGTTGTTTGGTTTTTTTAAAATCTGTTGATTAGGAGCACCATTTGTTATTTCCGGGCGCTAGTATTCCTACTTGCTTAATTTCTACATTATGCAAGGATTTCTTAAACACCATAAGGCTAGTCTTTACCAATTAATGCACAAGCTTCCCAGTACAGTAATTGCAATGCCTGCTTACAAAATCTGCTGAGTCAGGTATCAGATTTGGGCAAACCATTACATTCAAAGACACAGTACAAAAATCCAATATTCCAGTAAAAAAGCACTTGCTCTTCCCTAGGCTTTCATTCTTGCTACTATAGTACAGTTTTCTTACTTTCAACGACATACTTTTAAGTAACTGCAGTCACCATATGTTCCTGCAACTGTTCATAAAGCTATGCTGTAAACCAAATTATTTAAAGTGAGAGAGGGAGGGGAAAAAAAAAACAAACCAACAAACCAGAACTAAAGGCCTGTACATATCCCAAATCGTTTAGGAAGCTTTTAAAAATATTATTCTACAGGGCAGCCCACTCACAGGACAAGAACTATCAGCTTTACCACAGGAGAAACCTGTACTCTGAAGGCTCCAGACAGAATATCTTTTACAAGCAGTCTGAACAAGCAGAGCTCAGCCCTGAGAGGTACTGCTTAAGGGAAAGCATGCTGAAAGGAAACACCTAAGTCCAAAAACAAAAAACAAGGGCAGCACCATGACACCACAAACCTATTTAGACTCAGGCTCAAGAATACCAGGACTTACATCTGAACTGCAACAGCAACAAAAACTCAATCACCAAACCAAACAAAAACTCATGCATCCAGCTAACATTACCAGGCACCTTCTTTTTGATCGGGAAGATTCTTAATTCCTTGCAGTTTCCTTTTCCCCTTCATACATTCTCAGAATTGAGAACTTCTGCTTAAAGTCTAAAAGAACTACAAGGGTCAGGCTAAGCTGTAGCTTACCCAAGTGCCAGCCCTGACATTCCTAACAAACCAACAGTGTCAAGTCTGTTAAGAAGTTAACTTAGTGAGAACGCCTGAAAGCAATCAGATGCTGTAACAACTGAGTGGTGTACAGCTTTTCTTTATGACTCGACAGAGCACCAATCCTGCAAGTTTAGGAGCTTGTCTGAAGCTTAAAGCCAAAGGCCATTTCTACCACTTTCTAATTTACCTAGAACATGATTTCCATATCCAAGAAAACAAGCCTAGCAGAAATGTCTAAACCCACAGGCTACAGATTCACACCTCTCCACAACAGCACAACTTCAAGAGAAAGTTGGGAATAGGTCCCATGTAGAGATTTGTAGCTGAGATGCCCTCCTGGGTAAGTGGCAGCTATTGAATTGAACACCTTGCCACTGAGGAGAGAAGAGAATCTAGGTCTTCCATTTCCCAGCTCAACAGCAGTTAAGGCAATCCCAAAAGGTGAGCGCCACCTGCTCCTGCACCATCCTACAGGAGAACAGAGACCTCCTTCAGTTATTGGAAAGGTGCTTTACCACACAAGGGATCCAGATGCCTCACTGCAGCTTTAAGTAAGAAACTGCATTTCAAATGTATCTCTACGTACATTGTCACACAATGACTGACCAGGCAGCCCACCATTCAGTGTGAATATTGCCTGGATCATCCACTAGGACACCTAAATCTCATATACTGCTCAGGAAATTGAAGATTTGGTAGGATACTGCATTCAACTTTGGAGACTAAGGACTTCAGTCCCCAGTAACTCAGGTGCCACAACAACCAAGTTCTTCAGTGGATCTAGGCCGTTGGTAATGAGCCACAACTTAAAACATTTAGAAGGGTTTGTGCTGTCCTTCTGTAGCAAAACCACTCTTTTTGTGAAATACGTAAGCTCTGAAACAGCTGGCTGCAGCAACCACTTAAGGTTTATTACACTGTTTCTCCAGAAGTCTGCTAAATGCTTATTTGTACCTGGGAAATACCGCATGTGAAATTGCCCTAGTATTACAACACCAAGGCCATGACCTCATTGATTCCTTAGAAAAATGAGTGATACTGAGAACACATTTTGATTAGCTACTGTATTAAATCAGGGCTGGCAGGGGATACTGCACAGGCCAAGTACCTGTATTTGCACGTGGCATTTAAAACCATCCCAGGACCTATTTGCTGCATCTCAAAATGGCCTAAAAAGCTTTAACCCTCTCACACTCTTGATATTTCGACAGCAGATTTCACTGTCTGGGGTAGTGAATAAATTCCTGAAGTCTAGCTAACTCAAGTCACTGCATTAAGCCAGTTCTCAATGCCCTTGAACTCTGACACCAAGTTATGCGATATTTAGAGAACTAGATCAAATAAAGTCAAGATTACAGGTGAAAATGTGGAATATATAAAATACATACATACTTACTGAGACTAAACCCAAGTGTGTAAACAGTCACTTAATGGACTGAATTTAATAGTAAAGACCAGAAACTGGCAAACAGACCAAAGATGCTTCAAATGAACTTTACCTGTGCCAGTTGCAAATTAATTGCAAATCTTAAGTTTAAAAATGTGGGAGAGAATGTTCTGTAGGACAACTAGAGTCTCTTAGTGGCACCTGTCTGTATGGTGGCACCCATAGTATGTGCTAGTCTCCTACTACCACCTGTTTGTAACCAGCGAGGCACAAATAAACTTTGATTCCTCTGTTTAACACAAACAAAAGGTGTATTTGGTTACTATGGCTTCATATTCACTGACTGGATAAAAGGAGTTAAGTTTCTGATTGATACCACTCGCATCCCTCAAATTTTGAATTTTTTTTTTTTTAATGCTGACAAGGAAGGGAGTGAGGGGGAAATGACTTAAAAACTCACTACTTTAGGGATCTGTCACAAGGCTTTAGATGTACCAAGCAATCCCTCTAGGATGGGATACCTGACTAACAGTCATCTAAGATTTTGCCAGTTCAACCAACACCCTCAAGGTCTCCAATTATTTTTAAAGGAGCTTTTGTTACAACAAAATCATCCAGTGCTAGTTCTGGCACCAGAGACACTGTTTTGTCCGGCAATGACAATAAGACATTCTTGAAAGTTAAAACAGATATCTCACGTCATTCAACTCTCAGGTTTGGTTCCTCCAGATGCTGTTCCCTGTTAAAATGCCCTCTGAATGTAACTATGAATGCTGTTTTTCAGAAATACAAGATGACATATTGACTAAGTCAATGTAGGTAACAGCAGTTATCAGAATAATTTAATAACAGCAATAGTGGCATTGAACAATGTTCCCAGCTGATATGGCAGTTAGAAAACTGGGAGAAGACTGGCATACTCTGTATGTATTCACACCCTCCCTTACTAAACCAGAACAGTTAACATCTGCAGCTCTGCAGAGGTGACTATGCAATCAAGTCTCATGGTCCAGAAGCATCTCCCTCCACCCAGTCATCTAAGAAAATGACTGATTTTCATCCATATGTCTTTTGAAGCATCAGACATAGAAGACTGGCTGGTGAAACATTCAGAGACTGCAGAGAGCTGCCTCTCTTGCATTCCTGGCTCATATGACTTACTCATTGGTTTCAGACAAACTGATTGCCACATTTACAATTCCCCTCACCTCACACAGCAGGCAGGCTTTCTCACATTCATTTCCAGCATGAAGCACAGATTACTAGCTGCTGAGATCTTCTGATTGTCTACACATTTCTCTGACTCCAAAGATCTTAAAATACATGTGATTTTTACCCTTTTTTAGGTGTTTGCGTTGCACTGCACCCTTGAAATAACTATTTCAGTCCTCCAGGGGTCTGCCTCATGTCACAGGCATCTTAATTTAGATTCTGATAGCTCTTAAATGGACTTGTCTTATAAAGAGCAGAGGAGCTCAGCCTCCTCTGACCTTAAATTCCATGAAAACTATCATACTTTAATCATAAGTAGTAGTGGAAAGGCAACCTAGTCATGCAATGAGAGCACACACCTCAACTGGTAACAGTGAATAGCACTGAGTAGTGAAGATCTGTACTCACAGCTCCAAGATGATTGTCTCAGATCCTTCATACGTTCAGTTACAGAAATCAGTGCAGAGGGAATAACACTGAACCTCAGCCAGTGCTGGAGCCTAGGCTGCTCACTCTCCCATTAAACTTGGCAGAATTTCCTCAGAGACTTTATGGACTGTACTGTACACTACACTTGTCAAAATCTTTAGGTTCAGAGTGACCTTTCTGGCTTGACTTAATTTCTAAATGCCTTTTTTTGGTGAATACATGTATGGCAGGTCTCTCCCTCAGATGATCTTTTTTTCATTCTGGTCTCCAAGACTGCCGTTCCACTATGTTGAAGGCTGCATGAAGCGCATTTGCCTACTCAGCGTTTTCAATGATTCTCCATATTCTACGAAGACTTTTGTAATTTTTGTAAGGAGACACAGTCTGAATTGCACAACACATCATTACCTTTTAAAGGAAAAAGATATGTACAAAGACCCACTTAATATCAAGAAACAGATGGAAATACCTGTTGCATCCATCTTCCAGAAGAATCAGTTTAGTGCAGAACAGACCAAATTTGAAACCTGCATGTGGAGGAGCTCTACACAGAAAGGCTGACACTACTGAGTCCGATGGGCCAAAGCAGCATATAACAACATTGTATGAGATCAGGTGACTCCTGAAGAGCTCTAGCCAGATTAGGAACTAGTAATACAAAAATAAACCAAGTTCCACCTTGGTTCCCCAGGGAGAAAACAGAGGAAGGGTCTCTGTTCCCCTGTCTCTTACGCATGATCTCTGACAATGTAAACTACCACTCCAATTTCACATGGATGATGCATATAGAAAGATGACACTATGAAATACGGCCAAAGAAACAACTTTGTACGTTCTACTGATTTAATCTTTGCCCCACTAAACTGAACAGGAAGTTCTCTTGACTTCACTGGATGGAGGATCTTGCCCTATACATAAATGCATGCTTCAAGATGGCCTACATAAAAATGTACTAAAAGCAAAAAAGTTTAGAAAGGTTGTTTTGCCGTAACTGCATAAAGACAATAATTACCATGTTGAAGTAAGACCGGATTTTCACCCCTCTTGCCAAATCCCAAACTATGACGTTTCCATCATGTCCAGCAGAAAAGAGAACTCTTGGATCAAATGGATGAGGTTCAAGTACAAACACTTCATCTTCATGTCCCTGAAATTAAAGGTAGAGCAAGATGAGCAACAGAATTGTCTCAAATACCCAGAAATTCAATATGCTAACACCAGCAACGGCAACATTAACCTATAAAAGTGTCTAGCAAAGGACAACTACTTTGACACTTTTTTTCTTCGTAGCAGTCTACTATACTCTTCTCTTTCCAGTTGCAATTTTAGGTTCCTAAAAAGTATGTAAAGTACGTCACCTTCCTAACAAGTATCTCCCAGTACTTTCACTATGATTTTAAAAGATTAGAGTTCACAATGTTTGGCATCTTTGGTGTTGATTCTCCACAGATATCAATTTTTTTAGGCAGAATAGCAGTTAGAAATTTAATTTAGACCCTTACAAAATCAAATATTTAACATCTCCAATATCAATACAAAATTTTAAAGCTTTGCATTAAATACTTCCATCTCTAGCAGAGCATCTAGTTACCCAGAGTTACCTATTTTCTTAGGTAAAAAATGAGTATCAGACATCAGTAAAAACACGGCTTTATTCCAGCTAGAATGCTACTTTTTTTTTTACTCATGGAGTGATTAGGTTGCAGAAGTGTCTCTGTTTAAACACGACAAATTTATCCATTAACAGTATTTCAAAACATTTGTCACATTATATAAAAGTAAAAAGAAACAACTGGTTCCTTCTCTCCTTCAAGGTAGCACTTTAGTACAGAAAAAAAGGTCCAAAATTAGTTTCAGACATCTTGAACAGTAATTGTTATTTGTGACTTTCTTCCAATAAGCAGCTAACAGATATCGCTATTACACTTCCGTTATCTGGAAATATTTGTTAAGGCAATTTTCAGAAAGAAAAAAAAAAAAGGAAGAATCTGATGATGCATATATCAATTTTGCATTCAGGATTAAATCAAGACGGAACACCTTACCATGAGAATATGAATGAGTTGACCAGTGAAAGAATTCCAAACTTTCAGCGTCATGTTATTTACTGCAGTTATAACAGAGTTGTCATGGCGGTCCCACGCCACCATGGTCACTTTCAGCTTTGTGATTTTATCTTCAACTCCTTGTAAACTTTGTCTAAAACAAAAGAGTAAAAAGTTTCAAAGCAGTCCTAGTTTGCAAAACATTTTTATGTCCCTAACAGGTGAAAATACTTCTGTACTTTCCTTTAAGAATTCAAGCAGTTCTTCTTCAAGAAACTGAAGAAATTATAGATGTTCTCCATTATGTAGCACATGCAACCACAAAAGAATTGTAGATGCTTAAACAACGACTCCAGAGTCCTCTTAGTGTCTTAAAAAATGTTGGTCTTTTTCCAGAAAATCCCTTCTGATACATGACCTAACCCAGATAATTTTGGTAGCTACAGTATTTATTGTGACGTTTGAAGAGTGAAAGTCCAAGCTGGTCAGTCAGCAAACAGTAATTTGCCCTGGAGAGTATCTGTAGTAAGTAGTTACAAATAAGGACAGAAGTACTCTCATACTTTTAAATGAGTTAAATTCTCATGCTATATTTGGTACTATACCACCACCCTTACATCGTTTTACTATCAGTAATAACGGTGCTTAATTTTGCATGTGTTCTATTTTTATCCCTATGAAAACCAAACACTAGTAATCTGTAATATAATCTATCAGAATCCTCCAAAATTACATTTGTGTAAGCATGGTTTAAAGATGAATTTTCTAGCATATGAATTTCATCAATAAAACATCAACCAAATGCAACAACAGCACGTTAACCACCAAGTAGGCAGACAAAATACAGAATCTTCCATATAGTAAGCACTACAATACATTACACAATAGTATATTGTACAACTCAATAACAGAAAGTGTAGTTGTAGCCAGATTCCTTTCTAGATTCAATGCAGAACCCAGCAGGCTTCATAAGCTGAATTCACTCTTTCCTTTCAGTGCAGCAATTTCATTTCCTTTGATAAGACTGTGCTTGTGCAGAAAAGATCAAATTTGGAACTGCACTTACCCCTCTAGTCAAAAGGGCAAAACAGAATTCAGCTCAAGGCACTTCACTGAAATGGGCAGCTCAGTTTCTCAAAGTTGTTCAGGATTTGTACCCACAATGAAGAAGAATCCATTCCTATTTTCCCCCGGATCAGTTAAAACTAAGAATTTTTACAGGCTGCATCTTCAAGAGAGAGTAACTCCGTCTGTTCTCAAAGTACCAGTGTTTTATACACTCTCGTCCAACTCTTTCATATTCATGTTTTGTTCCATCTGCCCGTAACTGACAAGATACTCTCTGACCTAAACATTTAACCAAATTATAACTTATTAAGCCTTCTCTTCCTTTCCTCTCTTGGTCTTTCAGACATCTTTCCACAGTATTACTCCTGAAGCCATTTTATTTTTTTTTCTATTACATATCATCATTCAGACCACTCAGCATCATCACTAAAGGCTTTATCCCTTAAATACATTATAAATCTTTCTAATGTACATCAGTTGGAAAACTTCTCCACATCAAAATGAAAAGGTGTGAGCCACAATTCCTACCAAGTTGTTCTCCATCTGGAAGCCTCTTTTGTTGCTTGTTCTAGTGTACCGAAGTTTCCCCATACCCACAAAGCCTTGTAAACTCTCAGATTGTTTTAAAAAATGAGAACCCATTACAGAGCAAGTGATTTACTTGCTCTGGCACGTGGTATGAAAGAACTCAAATACTGCTCTTCTGGGCATGCAGAATCCACAGTATTTTTCAGTGCTACTAACATGCAACCAGTCTCCAGAACAGACCTGACCTGGTTTTCTTGCTCCAGAAATAAATACCCATGTAAAAAGCCATATAAATTTGACCTTTAATGGGTTTTGAGTACCTTTTATTCTTTTCATCTAATCAAAACACTATTGGAGCTATTATCAGGACAAGCTAGTTTCCACAGCTGAATATGTAGTCAAACATTCGTTTTCATTGGACTCCAAGAGCGAGACAAGCATATTGTGCATTTAAGCAATAATAATTTAATATAGTCCTCCCCTCCTCCTTTATTGTCCCTTTTTTTTTTTTCACCCAGTAAGTCAGCAAATTATATCAATGGCCTTCAAATATCTATCTGATAGCAGAACATTTTACATCACTTACCCTGCTGGGCGAGTAGCCATATCTAACAAAATGCTTTTCCATTCCCTTCGCTTAAATTGCCAGATTCGTGCTGTTCCATCACGGCTTCCACTTACAAATCTAACAAAAGAGGAAAAAAGTTACTCAGAGATCAAAGGCAGATCTGTACAGAAAAGACTCTTCAAAACTGAAGTTCCAGAATTTAGAACTCAAAAAAGAAAGCTACTAGTAAGAAGGTCCAAACAGTGTAAGAATGCTGTACAACTGGTTTAAGGTAAAAACCAGCTTCCCATACTAGTACATAATTGAAGGTCTGCAGAAAGTGGAACCTGTTTCCCTGCAGTTAAGCCCCTTCTAAACAAACTTTATTTTGACCTTTGGTGCACCTTGCTGAGTTACGACACTGCCCTGGCACAGGCACAGCATAATCCAATAAGCATTCTAAGAAACAGATCCTAACACAACAGGTAAAGCTAAGGAAGAAATTTAAGGAGTAAAAATAGCTGAAGGGCCAGGAGAGCCCTGCAAGCAGAAGTACTGACACGATTTAAAACAAAACCTACTCCAAATAAGCTAGCGCTGTACGTGAAGTATTATGATACTTACCTGAATAAGTGCTTCTCTCCCACCCTTTCCTTCTCCTTTTTTGGGGTGTAGGAGGAGAAAGAGGTGGGTGGAGCACGACAAAGCTTAGTTTACAACTAGTTGTGTCATAATAAAAGTGTAGACTAGAACGTCAATTAAATGAACTGTCAGGAACTTCATAATAAACGGAACTGTTTTCTCTAGCATCCTTCACACTCAATATCCTGAACTTAAAAGTGAAATGTTAAAAAACATTAGGCTAGCTAAACAAGATATTGTTAGATCTAGTTTGATAGTTTTCCTGTAGCTAACAGTCACTTAACTGAAAAAAGGTTTAAATATTTAAATATATCTGAAAAGACAAGTACACTTTATATGTGAATATATACACACACCTGTATTTGAGGGAGAAATTTCAATTACTTTTGTACTCCTTCATTTTGGCAAATTCAAAATACTTTAATCATTCATTACAATGAAAAAAACTGTAAAACTGAAGGACTATCATTAAAACAAAACAGTGAGAACCCAAGAGTTATAGATCATTTTACTTAGTGAACCCCAAAACACAAAAGTAGTTTGTTATTTTTTATAAATGCTTCCTGAAACTGGTATTTACAATGTCCACAAGGTCAAAAAACTAGCTCTGAATAAATTGTGTGCTTACCTGCTACTACTGTTAGAAAACTGAATGCTGTCAACTTTATCCTACATAAAATCGAAAAAGAAAAAAAATTAAATATTATTCCAAATTATCCAAGTTTATCCCAATTATTAATTTAAATCAAATACTTATGTAATTTTAAAAAAGTATTTACAGTATGAAACTCCAACTCTGATATCTTCTCTGGCTGACCTGATCCAAAGAAATAAACCCTAATGATGTGATCTGTACTCCCAGTGGCCAAAAACATTCCACCTGAGAAAAACAAACAGATAAGTCTTAAGACAAAAAGGGCAATCTAGTGTTATTACAGTATTTTCAAACAGCTGTAACATCAAATGCTTAAATTTATTCCCTTAAATTTTAGCTGTATCTCATTTCAGCTATGCCTGTAATTGACCTTTAAGTAAAAAGAAATTTTAAAATTCATAAGTTTAACTGGAGTTGAATTACCTCACATTTGCTGTCAGAGAAATTTGTCTCTGCAGACATACCTGAAAGATTAGCTAAACTACAGTAATTTGTTTGCAACTAAGCCCTTGGAAGCCTCAATTTTAATAAAAACTGAATGGAGCTAGAGCTCCAGTACACTTTCTGAAAATGAGTTTCTGTCATTTTGATATTTTATCCAATTATTTATGTTGCATTCTTCAATTGCCAACTCCGGATTCAATGAAACTCAGACTGTGAGAACCTGGTAATTGACACCTTGTCCCAATCCCTATAAATGTCACCTCAGATAAAGCCGACTCTCAGAATCACTCTGAGGAAAAGGCACACATCGTGTTTTAAAAGACTTGCAGTCACAAGAGACTTACTTTCAGCATTTTCTATTCAATTGTTTTCAAGAATTTCTGGATCACCAGGTATAAATGCACAGATCCCGAATTTCCATTTTAATATTTGGGGTTTTTTAACAGCAATTTTAACCTTTAACTAAATTCCATCTTTTTAACAAGAAATATGCTACAGTAGCTGTATTATACTTCATTTTATACTCTCCAAATGACTACTTCTATTGATACAAGGAAGAAAGAAAAAAAAAAAAAAAAAAAAAAAAACCTTTAACCAACCCTGAAAAAAAAAAAAAAGCCTTTTACCAGCACTGAAAGAAGAACAGATCATTTGGACTCCGGGTCGAGGGCGTTCTGTAAACTTCGTTGGCCTTGGACTACAAATAAAGAAACAGTTAAGTAATTTCTTAATAGGGCTTCAAAAAATAGGTCTGTATCTTAGAAATAAAGCACAGAACGACAAAATTAAATATGAAGGAACAGATGGCTGCCCATCTATAAACAATTTTGTGTGACTATGCTTCATGGTCTGATCTTTAGGAAACTAAGACATCCAGATGGACTAAGTAATCCGTGTATCAAGGAGAGTTGTATCGCAACATAAATCCTGTTCCCCTCTCCCCTCTAATACTGCCATATAAAACACTCTCCTTAAGTCCTTAAAGCAGAATAGAAGACACTAGAGTCAGCTGCCCATAATGTTCAGTTTTAAACCACCGTGTGTACTGGAACTCTGGTCTTCTGCAGCACACAGATGCTTTTGCAAGAAAGAAACAGAGCTTAGTGCCCTTTAGAGAAAAGAATACAAAATAAATTTCTTTAAATTTGGTGTTTTTCACAGTATATACAGTACATAATATACCAGTTTCTTCAGACGACAGTTTCAAAGAGTGCCCAAAGAATGTCAGGACAGTGCAAGCACTCTTCAAATGCCAAATCCCAAACAAATCAGATCTGATTCTTCAATTATTACTTCCATTCTGCTCATGCTTTGCAGAAACCTCAACCCAGTAGGTGGTCTTGCATACCATGCCCTCTGCAATCTTCACTCAAAGCTTACTAGAGAACAACAACATTGTGTTGTTACTGAAGATTTGTTTCAACCTAAAAGAATGCATATTCATAACTTATCCAAAGTTTTCTTTTAAAATCAAAATGGTCCATATAACTTCAGCTGAAGGCAGATGTGTAAAAGACATCTCTCCACTAATCAGCTACTGCCACCTCAAAGGAAGCAGTAAGCATTAAACCCTAGTGGTGCCTATGCATTAAACAAAGCAATAAATACCAGGAATACCAGTTAAGAAATCTTTCTCCAAATTGTCCATTTAGTATAGGCTGTTTCTGTGAACTTTCCTCTAGGAGTTTTAAGGTAACTCCCTGCAGACTCATGACACAAAAACTTCACAACAAGACACACTAAACAAGACAAAAATCTATTCTACAAAACAGCTGGAAACCCTTCTTAACTGAGAGTCAATATGCAGCTTACATAAATTGGAGCAAGTGTAAATAGATAAACAAGCTGCTGTTTTCTTCCACTGTGGTTTGTGAACTCTGCCTTTGGAGTTAGGACAGCTGCAAAATAGAGCAGTTATGCACTTATGTTCTAGCTTGGGTAACAAAGTTAAATTCTCCAACTTATGTCTCCCTAATGTGTTACTTTAGGCATTGGGAGATAAAAGATTATGGCATTCTTTTACAATAGAGCAGTGATCTTTGCAAAATGAGCTGGGCAATCAGTGTTTCTAGGAAGCAAGGAAAGGGGACAAAAGTATAATTTCTTGCCACATACAGAAACCGAGCTAATTGTTTACAAATTTTCTCCATCCAAGTACTAAGTGGATGGAAGGAACTAAGATACCTTCATGAACATTTCATAGAGAGGTCCAGAAAAGCCCTGCTAAACCACTTTCCTCCTAGAGGAGACCTATATTAAGTTCAACACAAATCTAGAAATGAGAGGAGCTGCAGTAAAAAACAACAAACCAAACAAAAAACCTGCACTCAGAGTAGCAGACAAAGTAGTAATTTGGTCTATGTGCCTCAACTAAGGGACACACTCACTCTCATAAATGGCTTAAGTTCATCTTCTTCCAAATGCAGCAACAGTGCAGGAATGATTACCTCATCCGAGCCCTGCAAACTAACATCACTCTGGACATGTGGTGGCTCAAGCAAGACTTCTTCCCAGAAAACCGATGTGCAATACCTCTCCAAATTACATCTTTGTTCACAAGCTAACAAACAAGGTTTGGCATATCCGAACCGTGGTATGACCAGTCCCTTCAACATCAAAGGCTGCCTGCTTAAGAAAGCAGGTGGAAAGTATCACATCACACTGATGACAATTGAGAAATCAATGTCTTGTCCAAAACAGGAATGTCAAAATCATCAGCATTTGTTTTTCCTAAGTTTTTTTCCTCTTTTTAAAGTTATAGGGGGAAAAATAGAAAAGAAGAAAAGCAGTATTGTAAGCTCCTCTACCAAAATCTGTGAGACCGTTCTGCTGCCTTGTTCATATGCTCTGCCAGTAATAGACTAACACTGGAAAATTGTGATCCAAACAGGTGGCAGAAAAATAACAACAGAACTCAGCATCTTTCTCAGAGAAGATACATATGCAGATATTTCACAGTGCAACTAATTTAACTTTGATGCACTGACCAGTTGTACTAATTCTCCCTTAAAACTTGGGACAGATAATTCTTCAATTTCTGATGACCCAAGGCTGATTTTCTCCCTTTTCCTGACTGTCAACTGATATGAGATCCAACGCTTTTGTTTGCTAATACCATCCAGAATAGCAACAGGAGACTAAATATGGGGAAAGTCTTGACTACCTAAATTTTAAACTGTTTTCCCATTTTATTTGGACCACATTCCTTGACTTTTTTTACCTACAGCAACAACCAACCTCACTGTTTCTCTATTTGGAAACCAAATTAATCTACTCTGAAGTCTCTTCACTGAAACAAGGAGGGGCACACAGGAGGTTCTGGAATACTGAAAAACATGCATCCATACTAGTCACACAAGCACATGAACAAGGCTGATCACCCTCCTTTGAACAACATGAGAATTTTGTGGACAACAGTGCCAATGTCTGTGTTTCATCCTATGGCACCAAATCTACTGTAATGTGTCCTTTTACAGTTTATTAAAACAGAACTCTAACACTAAGCATCTCCTGTCTGGGCCACAGTGATATACAGCAGGCAATGAATTTTTCCAATTAGCAGAACTGTAACAAAGTAAAAGAGTTACACAGATAACGTGAAGCATGATCTGGTGGTGAGAAGGAGCTTAGAGATAGCAAAGTATTCACTTTTATCAATGAACTGTAAAAAGGTAACAATGAGGCCTTTGAAGAAGAGCTCAAAAAGACTGATAAAAATGAAACATCCTCCCAAAAAGGCGTTGAGAACTGGGGAATTGCCAAAAGAAGCATGAAGTCAGCACAAATCTGCATCAACTGGGGAAAAGGTAAAGGTGGCAGGGGGAGATCATGACCACCGAGTCATGGACCACCTACCCACTTACACCACCACCTCAAAAGAACAAGGGACAGAGCACGCGCAGTGGTTTCCATAGCAAGAGAGGACATTTTTAACCAATCATGTGGGTGAATAACAATGCATTAGAAAGCTGAATAATTAAAACTTTGCATATAAATAACTGCTGATACAGGATGTTGGTGTGCTAGCTTTGTGGAATTATCACCTAGCACCGATCTGTGCACAAACACCAGCTAAATAAAACACCTCTGCTCTGTGTGTACACTGGTGTACTGCACACTGGGTAAACGACCCCACTTTTGGGACAACAACATGGGAACAACTTTTGGGACCTAGATACTGAACATGCCCCAGTTAATGAGGTTATCAAAAAGTTAAGGGACAACATGGGAAGCCTCTAATTTCAGAAATACTACTGTAGTAGAGCTGCTGGTAAAGCTGAATACAAGGATTTTTGAGATCTGAGAATGAAGCAAACGTGCAGAGATAAAAAACCCAAGCAGAAAACAGAACTGGGATAGGGCACTAGATATTAGAAGGCTTAAAGGATTTCAAAGTCCATTTTAATGGCAAATACTACAGTTTTCAAGGTAGTGTGCTTTCAAATATTTCATGATCTGTTGACATAAACTGCTCTATAATATTTAGATTTTATAAGTGGGCAATAAAAAAAAAACAAAACATTGAGTTTCTTCATCTCCTAAGGAAGTTGACAGGGGAAGATTCCCTTCAGAAAGAATTCTTCCCAGGAGGGACCAAATCCAATTTTCAGTTAAAGACAAGGACTTGATCCAGTAGACAACCACCTGACCTGGATTCCACTGCAAGTTTTCAGTGCAGTCAAGAACAAAACTGATTATTTTTGAGAGCACACTGAACACAGTAGTGTATCCACCACTGCCTTTCCCGTATCTCATTAAAAAGTTCAGCAAAGTACTGATGGCACTGACAATCATCTTGAAACTACAATCAACCACATGATCATCATGAGGCTGCCCAACAGCTCATAATCTTAACTCACTGCCAGATGATCAAGTAGCGCTGAGTATAAAAAGAAGGGGGTAGGGGGTGGGTGAGATAGATATAGATATAGATATTCCCCCCCTTCCCTTTTGAGCAGTTGTGATTTCAAGACTTCACTATCAGTCCCCCATTTAAAGTACTGCATAATTTAGTAACACACTTTCATTGCTGACAGTAATTGTATTTTTGAAGGACAGGTTGCAGTCAAGCTCTGGAGGAGCATGAAATAAAGTTCTGACTTAAGCATGTGACAGCACCCTTCATTTGTACTACTCCGATATCTTGGTCTTGTTTAAAACTTCCCATTTCTCCTTCCTAGGGTGGGAGTGCTGCTGGAACAG
This sequence comes from Eurystomus gularis, assembly GCA_013400335.1. Taxonomy (NCBI): domain Eukaryota; kingdom Metazoa; phylum Chordata; class Aves; order Coraciiformes; family Coraciidae; genus Eurystomus; species Eurystomus gularis. Next base: position 11,676 of record VZZY01025718.1, on the reverse strand, counting down.
AGATGAGGGCAGCAAGCTCAGAGCCTGAGTATCTGTGGTAAGAAATCTTATTTTCTCCGCCAGCTTTCCTCCTTTTTAGAGATACTGAACAGAAGCAAGCCTGTGTTTTTTAGTAAAGTGTAAAAAAGGAGGACAAACTTCCCACCCCACCAGTTATTCTCTCTTCCAGATGGCCTACAGTGAGTGTTTAAAAAAATAACCTCACAAAAGGGTCTTACAAAAAAAATCAACAGGTATCTTTCCTTTTATACTTTTATTTTCCTGGTTTTCCCCCAGCACATTACTGCATGGATGTGGGGGGAACCTTTCCTGTTTCTGCAGTTCTGGAAGCAGATCCAAATCTAAAGGTGTAAGGCAGTGCAATCCCCTCATCCAAAACTGTAATGACAATGTACACCCACTACTGGGACTCACTGTCAATACAGTGCAGCCTCCTTGTGCAAAATTACACAGGACTCTTAGTTTCCCAGTATCATTTACACTCGCTTATTGCACTAGGTATGACAACCACAGTTAGGAAAGTTTATGGTTTTGCACATTAAATGAAACATCTTGTAACTAATAAATTACCCCAGACTGGTTAACTTTTCCATTTAGGAAGAGTAACAGTAAGACTTTTCTAGGTGTCCATCTATTTCGCTCTCATGACATACAGTTATGTTTCAGTTCCAAAAGACATTCCTGTTTCTTATTTACACTCCACCATTTTTTTATCAAATTTTAGCTTGGATCAAAATCATCAATTACTTCAAATACTTAACAGCTCCACTAAGCTCAAAGAAAGATCTAGGACCAGTATCCTGCCTCCAAAGTAGCCAAAACTAGATGTGTAAGAGCAGAAAAAGCACATAGTGATGCCTTTTAGTATCTTCAGCTAAAGCATAATATCCTGTGGCAAGGAGTTTCATAACTTAACTGCATAATTTTTAAAGGACCATCTCCTTCCAATTTGGAACTGGCTACCTTCACCTGATACCCTCTAGTACAGTAAGGGCCAACAAGTAATTACTCATCATATGCCCTCCTCAAGACACACATGACCGTACATGTCTCATCTCCACTCACTGATCTTTTCCAGACAGAAGAAGCGCAGCTGAAAGGGCTCCTGACTTCACAAACACAACTTACAAAATACTTCCAGACCAGAAGGTAAGGATGGTACAAATTCCAGTCTCAAGATTTACTCTGCACTCAGTCGTTAAGCAACATGAATCACTGGCATGACTTGGGTTACTGGATCACTTCCTTGCTGTGCTGCACGAGACAGCTGAACTAATCTGTTTTCTCTGTGCCGCTCTCTGATCACATCTGCTGCCAGTACTTATACATGAAAGCATTACTCAATAATCTTTTCTTCTTTTAATATTTAATAAGTGCACATCCCTGAAATTTTTTATTCTACATTTACATATCACCATGGAAAGGATTAGTGGAGAATCCCCTACCATATCTGATGCCAGTATCCTCACTCCCCAAGTTCTACCTCAAGACAAATCCCATCCAACTCCATGATTCATTCAAACACTCATGGTTTCTAAACTTTCATCTCCCCCCTCAAATAGTATAAGCCACTTAAGTATCATGGATTTCACTATCCTCCAATGACAATTTATTTCAAAATTCAATTCCACAGGACTGAAACTTTACGTAGGAAAAGGAGAAAATAGAAAGGAAAAAAAGTAAGAGAGAAAAAAGTGTGCTCAAAAGGCTTATATATCAGATAGATTAAGATTTCATCTTGTCAGCAAGACCTCAGACTTAAGAGACCTTAAGAAAAAAAATGTTGTGGCAATGAGTATCATATAATGAGTAATTGCAGGTTGGCCCTTATTTTCCAGAGGGACCTGGACAGACTGGAGAGGTGGGCCCAGGTGAACCTCATGAGGTTCAACAAGGCCAACTGCAGGGTCCTGCATCTGGGCCAGAGCAACCAGCATTATCAATATAGGCTGGGAGAGGACATGCTAGAGAGCAGCCCTGTGGAAAAGGACTTGGGAGTACTAGTAGATGAAAAGTTGGACATGAGCCACCAATGCGCAATGGCAGCCCAGAAGGCCAATCACATCCTGGGCTGCATCAAAAGAACTGTGGACAGCAGACCGAGAGAGGTGATTCTGCCCCTCTACTCTGCCCTGGTGAGACCTCACCTGGAGTACTGCATCCAGCTCTGGAGCCTCCAGCAGTAGAAGGACATGGACCTGTTGGAACGTGTCCAGAGGAGAGCCATAAAAATGATTAGAGGGCTGGAGCACCTCTCCTGTGAAGACAGGCTGAGAGAGTCGGGGCTGTTCAGCCTGGAGAAGAGAAGGTTCAGGGAAGACCTTATAGAGACCTTGCAATGCCTGAAAGGTGCCATTAGGAAGGCAGGGGAGGATTTGTTCTCAAGGGTCTGTAGTGACAGGACAAGGGGTAATGGTTTTAAACTAGAAAAGGGTAGATTTAGGTTAGGTATTAGGAAGAAGTTCTTTAATGTGAAGGTGGTCGAGCACTGGAACAAGCTGCCCAGAGAGGTGGTGGAAGACCCATCCCTGGAGTCATTCAAGGTCAAGCTTGATAGGGCTCTGAGCAACCTGACCTAGTTTGAGATGTCCTGCTTATTGTGGGAAGGTTGGACTAGATGACCTTTAGAGGTGCCTTCCAACCCAATACGGTCTGTGATTCTATGATTCTGTAACTCCTCTCTTTCACACATTAAAAATAAGCATGTAAACCATCTCCTCCTCTTCTCAGTAAAAGGGAGGTCTTACTTTGGCCACAACATGCACCAGGCAGCAGAGGATTAGCAGCTTCATCTACATTATCAAAAAAAAGCCAAAATGCCCAGAGAACACCAAAACAGTTAAGGTCCAGACAACTACAGAAGTACGTGGCAAACATGCCTACAAGCCTGGTACAACCTCAGCACACTGCAAGATAGAGATTTTACCAGCAATTGCCAAAACTACAAGAAAATGGAACCTAGCCAGGAGAATATTTCTGCTGAACACATCCCATCCCCAAAGCTGTATCACTAATGACTACTAAAACAACTATTTCCAATTTTAAGCTACAGGTTTTTTGTGGTAAAGGGGAAGGAGAAGTAAAAAGCATCTGAAAGATGCTGAACAAGTTAATTAAAAAAAAAAATCCAAACCAATCAAAACTATCTCCATTTGAAGGTCCTGACCACATTTCTAATATCTTACAATTTGAAGGCAAAAACTTCAGGCTCAAAGTCAGCCACCAATACTCAGCTGCCCAAGAATTCTGCTTCCTGCCATGCTACAGTAAAGAGCAAGTATGAAAAGGTAACACAGATAAGGAAAGAACAACAATCAAAAATAGCCCACCTAATTTATACTAGGACAGTACCATCTCCTAAAACCCCCTGGATTTTCAAGTCTGAATTGCAATCATTTTATCAAGATAATTTTCATTTCATTTGGGATTAAGAGATGAGAACAGAACCAAAAAGTGCAAACTCTGACATCATATTACCACAATGTGTTTTAATTATTAGACTTTTAACTAAAATAACGGAGATACAACAAAACTGGGTATACAGTTACTTGCTTCGCTGCACAAAACATTACATTACCAATTTAGTCCTTAAAAGATAGGCACGCAAGCTATAGCTGTATCAGAAATAGATTATACCCAACAATTGCCCAGTGAAACAGCCAGTGGCAAGTTTTCAGTCATTTTTTTTTTTCTCCAACATTGGTACATGGTTCTTAATTACCAAACAAAACAAACAAAAGAAATAGCAACAAATAAAATAGCAACTGACTTTATTTTAAGGGTGCCAGCATCCCACAGCCAAAAGCATATTGTTCCATCTGCCCCGGTTGAAGATAAGTATCTCTTTGAGCCACTGCACAGTGGAGAGAACTGGGGGGAAGGGAGGAAGAAAAAGAAAAGGTATCCTGTTAATCTGTTTCAGACGTGCTAAAAAGTTCCTCAAGTCATTGACTTCTCACCCCAAAAAAAATTGAAAAAAAAAAAAGTATGAAACCACATTAGGGAAAATAAATTGCAAGGAACACCAAAATAACATCATGCTGCTCAAAGTCACTCCCTTCCCTCAGAACAGCCCTTCTGGGTCACTTGCCAAAGCACTCTGTGTTCTCCCTCCCCATCACCCTGGTTGTGGAACAGCATGCTGCTCTGAACAGAAACAAACCACAACATTCAGCAGCAACCACAGTTCTTACTCCATGTACCTGCGCTCATAATCACAGCCTGCAAAGCAATGATACTTCACAGCAGAACTACCCACATGTCATGCAATTTTGTTGAACAAGGATTATTTTTCAAGGGTCAGTCATTTCAGCAATAAACATGTCAGTTCACAATGTGTACTGTGAAAATTCCTTCTCAGTTCACAGCTTAGTTGCCTAGCATGTATTTTTATTACGTACAACATTTTTGAGTGGTTCCTTTTTCAGTCAAATGATGCATTTTATTGCTCAGGTGAGTTAGCAAAGCAAAAACCTACCTGCAACGATGTTATAGATGCACTGTGGCCCTGCAGAACTGCTAAGGGTGCACAAGTTCGAAGGCACCAAACTCTGATCATTTTATCACAGCTTCCAGCAGCTATCATGGTGTTTTCATAGTTCACTGCCATATCAGATATTTCAGCTGCATGCCCTCTCAGAGTAGCCAATAACCTTCCATCATCTGTTGCCCAGATTTTTACAAGGCAATCATCTGATCCCTAGAAGTAAGGCAGAAATAATTTCAACCATGCCATTAGCTGTTTTGATGTTACAGTTAACTAAAACAATGAACTGAAGAACAGAACTAGTGGCACACACAGATAAATATTCCCCCCTCATGCTTGTAACAGTTTTCCACACTGCATTCAAAACACAAGATTACATTAATTCTCAACAGTACACACAAAGCATAATGCATTTATAATACAGATTACAAATTCTACAGAAAGTTGGACTTATGCTCTTCAGCAAGACATTTTTTTCCAAAACTCCAGCAAACTGAAGCTGTGGCAATACATTAAAATGAAAATTTACATTAAACATGAAAATTAATCATGAATTGGTACAATGTTTGTCATTTAGCATTATACCTACACTTATGTTCGTTTTCTTCCTTGTTTGATCTTTGTGCCCTACCACAGTAATAGTGAGGTAAAGAGCTTGAACAGTTACTCCATTATTAAGTCAAAGTACTATATATTTGATATTTGCATTAATAACACCGAAATGACCACTCTTCCTCAAAGTTCAGAGGTTTCATCTACTTTTTGCTGGTCTTCCCACATCACTGTAACAGCTGCTTGCCCATATACAACAAATTCATGGCCCTAGCAAGAATTTCAGAACTCAGCCCTTCATTTTTTATTGCCCCCCTGAAAGTCTGCATATCTCTGCACCTCACTCAGAGTGATGTTTGAGCACATCACTGCACGGACACACCGACAGAAGAGATTTGCTGTGAACATTTCATTCACTTGCTAGGTTCAGAAGCAATACAGAGCTGGGCTTTAATGTCTGGAGCACTGATCTGCTACGGGACACACTCCGGTGCTGCAGCAAGTTACAACGTGACACTGTTGTTCTAAAATATCACCTGCTTTTTTCCCCCTTCCATCTACTTACAGTGTCTCTGCACAGGTTTATCTAGTATTTATTCCTAAGTTACAAGGCAGGGCAATGCTACCGTTCACCTTTTATAAAAAAGGTATCTGAAGTACAGGGGCCAACAGCCAGATTTTTAGAACACTGGTAAGGATTTGCTGAATGTAAGCACCTAACAATCAAAAGTCTTTAAAAAAATATTTAGAGGCTACTATTTTCAACATTATAACTTCCGTAAACAGGTAAACAACATGTTTTCCTTATTTAGTATGCTCTTTAGTCTATATTCATGTACCTATAGAAACCCCACGCTACCATGGCTCAATGTTCTGGGCAGTCCAATCCCAGGATACCCAATCCCAGCCACAGCCACTGCGAGTGAAGTAGAGCTGTCCTGCCAAAAAGCCAGGCAATCACCCCAGGGAACACTTTCAAAGGGAACTCAGATACACTCAGATTTATCCTGCAGCTATTGGAATGCACAAAAGGATTCAAAAGCCTTTTTTTTTTCTTTTGTAGTAAATACTGACTTGCTCGTTTACATCACATTAATGCTGATGGACAATTTGTTTCCCCTTATTTCCTTAACTTTTTAAATGTTGTTAGTATTAAAAAAAAAAAAAAATCCAGTCTCTACTTGAAAAGGTAGCTAAATTTTACTCATTACATTAGCTGAGATTCCAAATTACTATCTGGGAGAAGGAGGTAAACGGAATACCTACAGTTACTTAATAACTATACATCCATTACCCTGCAACTTCCTCAGACTTATTTTTTGTTTACTGAACAAGAAGTTGTTTCTGGCTCACAGGTGGAAATGTCATTCCCAGCAGTTTCTCTCTTCCTGTATTATTTGTATCCATTCAGACAAGACACATACCTCTTAAAACAAGAAGATACAACTATAGCCCCAGTTTTTGAAACAGTAGAAGATAGCTGATTGTATTTAGATACATTGAGGACATTTTTCTACAGATCACAAATACAGGTTGCTTCTCTAAAGAAAAGTCTTTAGTATTAGCAAAAACGCTTTGGAGCATCACCGCCATTTTAACCCAGCAGATGTTTTGCAAGGGGGGTCCAGACATGCAAAATCAAGATAATTTAAAACTTTACCATGTATTCGATATCTGGAGTGCCTTGGTAGGTAACTTTGATTTACCAGCTACCATGCCTCTACTTTTCCTCAGGTGGGTATGACTTTTCTTTCTTCCCAACTCTTCAACAGGTGCAGCCATGAATGCAGAGATGCAGGCAAGACAACTTCTTCCACACCTTGACCCTAGTCATTTTTGACATAAGCTTCTGAGCCTCCGATTAAGGTTTTCAAATTCTGTGTCACTGCATACTTATTTTAAACAAGTACTTCTGTGATGAGAAGGTCCCTCTTCCCTCAAAATGAAAAGTACAATTTGAGATTTCAGATTTCACTTTGGTCCTCCCCAGGACACCAAAGCTGAGCAATCACCGTTACTGAAGAGCACTGCTCTGAACATTTAACCTCAACCTCCAACCAAAGACTACTCCCTTGTGCAGTCTAGGTTAGTTACTGCAAGACACGGTCAGATCTAAAAATCCTTGTCATAAGAGGGATTGCTGCAAGTGTATGTCTGTTTGACAAAAGAGATAATAAGGGAGGCTTGTTAATAATTACATTTTCTGCCTCTTGTGTATGAAGACAAATGGTACAGCCTATACTATCCCTACTTACACATAAAGCTTCCATGCTGAGATCCTGTGGTACATGGTTGCCTTATCTAACAGCCAGACTCTGCTGCAGCACCAGCCCAGGGAAAACAACCAGAGTTGAACAGCAGTGGACAGACAGAACCACAGAATTATTGAGGTGGGAAAGAATCTCTGGAGATCATCTAGTCTGATGCCCTTGCTCAAGCAGGGTCAGCTAGAGCAGGTCACCCAGAGTGATGTATCAACCATTCCTGTTTTGTTAACTTCTGCACATTTACAGAAGGTACTTTGTGTCATCACCCAGGTCCTTAAAGAAATTGTTAAAATGTAGTGGCCTCAGTACCTGTGGTACATCCTTAGTTACTGCCTCCAGCTGGACCTCATGCTGCTCATCACAACTCTTCAAACCTGGCAGTTCAGGACATTCTCAATCTGACTGTCCACTTATCTAGCCTGTACTTCATCAGTATGTCAGTAAGAATGCTATGAGAGGCAGCATTGAAAGCCTCCCTACTGTCAGGAAATAATCACTACTGCCCCTCAACCAACTTAGTCATTTCATCATACAAGGTTATCAAGTTCCACAGGAATTATTTCCCCTTCACAGGGGAACCTGTGTTGTCAGCTCCCCAATGACTTGTACAAGGACAGTATCATCAGGGCACTACTGCAGAAACTTCCTAGATTGCTTGAACACTGCTGTGTTCCCCCCTCCAGCAAACACTAGGGTGGTTCCAGCCCACCAGGAGAACCAGGTGAGGCTTATTCTAGCTTCCTGTAGAAAGCCTCCTCTACTTCTTGGTCACACAGCCTGTAGCAGGCACCCACCCCAATGTCACCCACATTGGTCTGCACACTTCTAAATAAATTCCAATGCACAAGTTAACATGGGTTTACAACAGAACTAGCAGACTTGCTGTTTAGAGCTTTATAAGCAGTTTAGAGAAAAAAGGGCCCTTTTTTTCCTCTGTAAATTCTGCTTATAAAGCTCTAAGAAGATTCAGTTTTAATCCCTTCACTTCCTTAAAACAAACATACAACTGCTCTAAAAAGCACTTAGATTTGTTGGGGTTTTTTTCCTATGCTACTCAATAAGTCTCCATAAATGTTCTTGCATTTCTAGATTCAAATTCGTATTTCTGTATCTAAAGCTTCACAAATGTTCAAAGTCTACACCTACTTGATGCAATGATTATCTGAATAATAGCATCAGCTCATTCTGTTCTACCGTTATCACGATGGGAGACTTTAGAGTATGAGAGTGGAAATCACAAGTGAATTAATCTTCTCAAAGCACTATACGCATGGCAACAGAACCAATCCATTAATATTAATTGCATCATAGCCTAGAAATCTCAAACCACTGGTTCTGTTTTTCTTGGGAGCTGCACAAGTTAAAAAACAAAATGAAACAAAAAACTCTGTCTGCAGAACTATACATATCACATGAAACATGCTTCTGCAGTTCTCACATGCTTTTGAATAAGCTCCAGACTTTACAGTAAGTCAACCAATAAACCAAACCCTGCATTGTGAGAGGGTTCTCACATTCTAAATGCTGCTTACAGAATGTAACTGATGGAGGGCAACATGCGCATAGATGACATTTTACATAGATGTAAAACGGTCAGCAAGAAAAGAAAAGCTAGTTCTGGGTCCTCTGCCACCTGGAGAAACTTCAAAGGTCTATTTAATACCAGCAAACCAAGGAACGAAGATGAGCATAAAACCCAGCTGGCTATAGTGTAGCTATAGAGGCATGTGTCGTACATCTCCGCTGCAGAGAAACATTAAATGACTGTTAGCAAGTCTCAACAGGAAAGAAAGGACAACAAAAAAGAGGGGGGGAGAAAGAAAGGAAAACAAAAAAAGACTAAGGAGAAATTGTAAATTTTGCAGCATCTTGGCAAGATAATATTAGAGTTCAAGTAAATCCATGGGATTTTATCTGAATGGGACAATTCACAACACTTACAATACTGTTGCAGCTCCACTAGCAAGGGCATTTGGTTTCCACCACAGCTCTTGTTTCCAAGGTTATGCCTACAACTGCTACGAATTATGCGCCTATTAAAAAGCATTTGTCAAAAAGTGAATCCTAGAATAAGTTCGGCACCGAGAGAGAACTGATGACAGCATTGCCAAGGTATGGGGTAAAACCAGTTCACCTTCCTACCATTACACAGGCTCATGGGCTTGGAGTGAAACTGCCAAAAAATGTACACTTTAATCTTGGGTTGGAAATCTTACACAGACTGTTACACAATGCTCTTTATTATTCCCTAGAAAGAGTAATCTCAGAGGAGACAGGAAGATAAAGGTGGAGAAAACGGAGACGGCCATCCTCCTTTGCAGCCAGAAAGTAAATTAGTGCAGGAACCGGAAAATATTTCTATTACCCCATGTGAGTTCTGCAAGTCACGCTTTTCAAGAGATCCATAATACATAGACTCAGAAATAATTAGGTTTTCTTCACTGATGGCTGACAGACCTTTTAGTGTGTCTCTGCAAGTAAAGATGCCTTAATTGTAGTTAATTAAAAAAAGAAATTACCAAGACAGCACAATTTGTATATTAAGAATACTTTTGTATATTCAGAAAAAAAAAAAAAACAACAGAGCTTGATCTTCAGAAATCTCTTGTGAAATCCATAAAAGAATTATAAATACAAACAGTCATCAGGTGACCTTGTAGTGGGTTGAACCTGGCTGGGCACTCGGTGCCCACCAAAGCCACTCTATTACTCCTCTCCTCATCTGAACAGAGGAGAGAAAATACAACAAAAGGCTCGTGGGTCAAATTAAGGGCAGGGAGAGATCACTCACAAACTACCATCACAGGTAAAACAGACTCACGTGGGGAAACATTGATTTAATTTATTGCCAATCAAATCAGAGTCATGATAAAAACTAAATCTTAAAACACCATCTTCCCCTCACACCTTCCTTCTTCCCTGGCTCAACTTCACTTCTGATTTCTCTACCTCCTCCACCCAAGCAGCACAGGGGGATGGGGAACAAGAGGTGAGGTCAGTTCATCACACATTTCTCCCATTCCTTCCTTCTCTTGGAAGGACTCGTCACACTCTTCCCCTGCTCCAGTGTGGGCTCCCTTCCACGGGAGACAGTCCTCCTAACTGCTCTATCATGGGTCCTTTCCATAAGGTATAGTCTTTCAGGAACAGACTGGTCCAGCATGGGTCCCCCATGGGGTCACAAGTCCTTCCACCAAACCTGCTCCAGTGTGGACTCCTCTCCCTTCATGGATCCACTGGTCCTGCCAGGAGACAGCTCCAGCATGGGCTTCCCATGGAGTCACAGCCTCTTTCTGGCATCCACCAGCATCAGCATGGAGTCCTCTACAGGCTGCAGGTGGACATCTGCTCCACCATGGACTTGCATGGGCTGCAGGGGGGACAGACCATGGTCTTCACCACAGGCTGCAGGGGAATCTCTGCTTTGGTGCCTGGAGCATCTTGTCTCCCTCCTTCTTCTGACCTTGGTGTCTGCAGAGTTGTTTCTCTCACATATTTTCACTCCTCTCTCCAGCCGCAGTTGCCTTTTGGGTTTTTTCCCCATTCTTAAATATGTTATCACAGAGGCTCTACCACCATTGCTGATTGGCTCAGCTTTGGCCAGTGGTGGATTCATCTTGGAGCCAGCTGGCACTGGCTGTGTCAGACACAAGGGAAGCTTCTAGCAGCTTCTCAAAGAATCCACCCCTGTAGCCCCCCCCCGCTACCAAAACCCTGCCACACAAATCCAATATAGACCTACTAGCTAGTAGGAAAATTGCATAATGTCCTGTTTTCACTGCCTTTAGGCAAACTAAGAACATCTTCTTCCTAGAAAAATAACATCTCCCAAAAGGGTATGATTAAAAAAAAAATAGACTGAGATCACTCTCTTTTCCTTTTAATTTGAAGTAGAACATAAACAGAACTTGAATTTAGAGGCTTTCAATCCTTCAGAGGTCAGGAGTAAAAGGGAACAGTTATGATGCATCTTCTAGAACCAATTATAAGTCTAAAACACCCTCTTATCTAGTTAATGTCACACTAAATGCTGGAGGTTTGAGAGTGCAAATATACAGCAAGAACGATTCCCTACTAATGCAGGCAAATTTACATGCTGGCAAAAGATGTGTCTGGAATGAAGTTTGGCTTACGTTTCATTATAAATTCCAATTTCTACTTACTACACTAGAGACTTTGGAAATTATAGTGGTCTAGATTGAAAAGAATTGGCACCATTACATTATACAGATGCAATTACCATAAGACAGCTCATGACGTTTATCCACTGACTACATCACGCCAGCTACAGCAACTTGGATTTTACTGGAACATGGAATACAACCCACTGGTTTTCTATTTGGCAACAACCACTTAGAATCACAGAATCAT